>AWOL01S0086632.1:2386-20003 GCA_000715115.1 Nicotiana otophora
TAAGTTTGTGCACCTACAAAGAGGATGAAGGTCACTAGGGGTCGCAGGCGCAGAAAGAGTTCCGCAGATGCGGATGCGCATCTATGCATGGTCGACCACATAAGCTGATTTGGGCAGGCTGTGTTGGAGTCATAGAAGCAAGATGGTTTACAGATGCGTTCCTGCAGGTGTGAGTCTGGGACCGCAGGTGCACGAGGTCGGCTGTTAAGCGGGTTTCACAGAAGCAAAATTTTCTCCGCAAAAGCGGGAGCGCAGGTGCGAGCCCAAGCTCTACAGGTGCAGAAATGCCTGGGCAGTGTTTAAATTCGAGGGTTTTCGAGATTCTATCATTTTTGGACTTTGGAAACTCGGATTAAGGTGATTTTTGAGAGGGATTTCGAGGTGTTGCTTGAGGTAAGTCTCTCTTTATCATTTTTATGTAATAATATTATTTCCCCATTGAATTTCCCACCTAGTTTGTGTGTTTTTGAGGTGGAATTTTAGGAGTTTTAGCCCAGGGATTGGAGAGTTAAATTTGGGGATTTGAGTGAAGATTTGGTGTCGGTATTTTGTAAATCTGGTATGGTTGGACTCGTGGTTGAATGAGCTTCCAAATTTTGTAACTTTTGTTGGTTTCCGAGGCATGGGCCCGGGGGTTGACTTTTTAGTTGACCTTTTGACTTTTGATTAAGAATTTAGCATTTTCATATGGAATTGATTCCAATAGCTTGAGTTGATTGTATCGAATTATTTGTGTCAAGATTCGAGGCGTTCGGAGGCCGATTCGCGAGGCAAGGGCTTGCTAGCGGAGTGATTCGATTTGCTTGAGGTATGTATCATATTTAAACTCGGTTGAGGCACCAGTTGTCTGAATTGTTATGATAGCCACGTGCTTTTGGGTGCGCACATGCATGGGGATGAGCCCATGTGCGGGCACCAGGGTTATATATTCATGTTTGGGTTGTGCTCGGGCTCTTATAAGCCTAGAATTGACTATTAAGCTTTAAACTATGATATCTCATATGTTGTAATAGTTTATGTGGTCTATTTGATCCATGTTGAAGCTATGTAGAGGTTTAACACCTGAATGAACTTGTTAAATGCGTTTCAGTGATGAAATTGCTGATTTGAGCTGCGACAGCACACTCTGCACATGCCTACACTTTAGCATGTCATTTATACCAGTACATGGACATGAAAATCTTATTTCATTCATCATATAAATGTATACTTGCTGTATTGCTTCTGTATGATATGTTTGGACTAATGGCCTATGACTATGTCGGGCGGATTATGTTATTCGCACATGAGTTGTCCGTGCAGCACGTGAGTTGTCTGTGCGGATCCATATATTGATATTATTGGCACGTGAGTTGTCTATGCAGCACGTGAGTTCTCCGTGCGGTTCCATATATTGAAAATATTGGCACGTGAGTTGTCTGTGTCGCATGTGAGTTGTCCGTGTCACACTTGAGTTGTCCGTGCAGGTTCTATTGCTAGCACGTGAGTTGTCCGTGCAGTGTGTGGAAGTTGTACTTCTTGAACATTTATTTGATTTACTTGTTTCTTTCCTCTACATGCCATAATACTATCTGAGCAGTGTATTTGAGAACCTGTGCACATGCACACACGGATATTCTTCTCACGAAGCTTGATGAGGTAGTTTTAAATATTGTTATTTGCTGATTTAAAAAGGCAGAATTTCACCGGAATAACTAGTATCCTCAATAATTTAATCTTCTCTTACCTTGCCTTGTTTAGTTACGATACTTATTTAGTTGGTTGTACTCACACTACACCTTGCACCTCGTGTGCTGATCTAGGTATTTTTGGGCACGGTGGTTGCTGATCGTGGAGTTTTACCTGTTTGGAGATTATCGAGGTAGCTGCTTTGGCATCCGCATACCTTGACTCTCCTCCCCTATCTCTCAGTTTTTACTTATTATGTTCTCCTTTTTAGACAGTGTATAGGCTGTCTTATTGTATAGATGCTCATGTACTCAGTTACACCCAGGTTTTTGGGAAATTCTGTATTGAGTTGAGGGATTTTCATCCAGTTTTATGAGATTTTTACTTACTTAAACCTATTTCAGTATATTTTGAATTTGAAAATATTGGTATGTGTGAGTTGTTGGCCTGCCTAGTATCATGATAGGTGCCATCATGACATGTTGAGTTTTGAGTCGTGATAAGTTGGTATCAGAGCCTAGGTTACATAGATCTCACGAGTCATGAGAAGGTTTAGTAGAGTCTAGCGGATCGGTATGGAGATGTCTGTACTTATCTTTGAGAGGCTGCCGAACCCTTAGGAAAACTTCACATTCTTGTATTCTTATCGTGCGAATTTGTTGGTTCAGGAAACTGAACTTCTATTATTTTATTCTCTCACAGATGGTGAGAACACGTCCTACCGGATCAGGCGGACGGCCACAGATATTAACTGTTTGCACTAGCCTTGCCCAAACTGTTTGAGTTCCGGCCGCAGCAACCACTTCTCAGGCTAGGGGAGGTACTCAGACTCCCTCCGCCCCTACTCCAGAGCAGCTGGTGCAGGGACTTCAGACATCATGGGTATTACCAGCCCTACCGGTTATAGTTGCTCAGGCCCGGGTGGGTCCCATTATGAGTGATGAGGAGCAGAAGAGACTAGAGAGGTTTGTAAGGCTCCGGCCTCCATCATTCAGTAGGGCTGAGTCAGAGGATGCTCAGGACTTCTTGGATAGGTGCCAGAGGATTCTTCGCACGGCGATATTCTAGAGACTAGTGGGGTCTCATTTACTACTTTTGAGCTGACTAGGGCAGCTTTCAGATGGTGGGAGACCTATGAGAGGAGCAGGCCAGTCGGTGCAGCACCACTTTCATGGCATGAGTTCTCCGTTCTCTTCTTGGAGAAGTTTATGCCACCGACCCGCAAAGAGGAGTTGCGTAGGTAGTTTGAGCAGCTACACAAGAAGGGCATATCTGTGAACCAGTACGAGATAAGATTTTTTGGGTTGGCTCATCATGCAGTTTGGTTGGTTCCCACTTAGAGGGAGAGGATTAAGAGGTTCATTGATGGCCTCAACTATCAATTGCATTTTGTTAAGACTCGATAGAATGCATCAGGTGCTAGGTTCGATGAGGTGGTTGATATTGCTCGGCGGCTAGAGTTGGTCCGTAAGTAGGAGCATTGGGAGAGGGAGGCCAAGAGGCATCGTGGGTCGGGTGGTTTCAGCGGTGCTTCTTCTAGGGTCAGTCCCACCACAACAGGGGTCGTCCTTATAGGCCCGCTCAGACGGCTCATCCATCTCATCGTGGTGCATCAGTTAGCCATGATTCTTACAATGCTCGTTCGGATCAGTCATCATTTAGTGCATTACCAGTGTAGAGTTCTCACCATGCCTCTTCTACTCAGGTTTCTACAGGCAGTTCCTCGGGTTATCAGGAGCAGCAGCTCTGTCAGAAGAGGGGTTGTTTCGAGTGCGGGGACTTGAGTCATCTAAAGAGGAATTTCCCTAGATTGTTGAGTGGGGTTCCACAAAAGAGTTCTCGGCTGATGATACCAGCACCAGCAGTTACACCACCCGCTCAACCAGCTCGAGGTGGGGCCCAGGCAGCTAGAGGTCGCCCTAGCGGGGGAGGCTGATCAGGTGGTGGTCAGGCTCGATTCTATGCTATTCCTGCCAAGCCAAAGGCCGTTGCTTCAAATGCAGTGATCACAAGTATTGTTTCAGCATGCCACAGGGATGCTTCCACATTATTTGACCCTGGTTCTACTTATTCCTATGCATCATCCTATTTTACTCGTTATTTGGATATGCCCCGTGAGCCCTTAGTTTCACATGTTCATGTATCTACGCCGATGGATGATACTATTGTGGACCGTGTGTATCGATCGTGTATGGGAACTATTGGGGGATTGGAGACTAGATTTGATCTCCTATTGCTTAGTATGGCCGATTTCGGTGTTATTTTTGGTATGGATTGGTTGTCTCCATATCATGCTATTCTGAATTTTCACGCTAAGACCATGACGTTGGTGGTGACGGGGTTGCCAAGGATCGAGTTGAGAGGTTCTCTAGATTATGTGCCCAGTAGGGTGATTTTATATTCGAAGGCCCAACGGATGGTTGGGAAGAGATGTCTGTCATATTTGGCCTTTGTGAGGGATGTTAGTGATGATACTCCTTGTATACGGTCAAAATCGGGTTCACCTGTTGTGTGACTAATCGAGACTTAAATATGGTAGGTTAAAGTTCGACCTCGAATTATATCGAACTGAGGTGCGAAGTTATATCATTAAGCTCGAGACTATGTCATCGAACAAAATCAAGATCAGACAAGATCGAGGGAAATCTGCCGAGCCGATTAACAAAAGGACAAAATATCTATGATCGGTTATAGATCACGGTGTAAATCTCGGCACGTATCAAGGATAGGCCAATTGCTTAGCAAATCATGAGATTTTTTACCTTGTATAGAATTGAATCAAGAGTAGGACTCCCCTACTATATAAAGGGGGTCTGATCATTTGTAATGGAGAAAACATTACGCAACATAAAGCAATATACTATCATTGCCTAGCTATTATCATCTTGTTATTCTGTTCATACATCAGTGGAGACATCTCTTGGTTCAAGGGTAATCGAACTCGAGGGCCAAGGCTGTTCGATTTGGTAAACAGTTTGGCGTAAAGTTATTCGATTTGTGTGGTTTGCATTTATTCTTTTATCGTCAATTTCAATTCTAATCTGTTTCCTTAATTTGTATCAAGTTATATCATGTATCCTTAAAACCACGTATAAATTTAATAGTTATCCGATTTTTAGGGTAAACAGTTTGGCGCCCACCATGGGACTAAGTATAATAGTGATTACCTGGTACAAACTTTCATAACACACACTATTTCACACTTATTCTTTGGAGTATCGTTGATTCCAGGATCAAAATGTCGAACTCTCAGTTAGCACCCCTACACGTGGACAATTATATCGGTCACCACGATGAAAATGATAACATAGCACCAAGGAATGATGTACCTCCAGTTGGCCTCTACGGAGTTGCGACTATAGATCCAATAGACATCAGCTCGCATGTAGCCCTCAATGCAAATTTGGCCATCGATCCCGAGAGCAGCATCGGTAGAGACGTTCGGTCAGCCGCTCGAAGCACACATGGTGGCAAAGGAGGCGGTATAAGCCTGCGGGTGATCTTCAAAATGTTGTAGGCTCAACAAGTAGCGATAGCCCTGCTCCAAAATCAGAATCACCCACAGAGCAGAATCGAGCCCAGCCGTCCTAGGAAGTTATCCACAGGGTCGAATCGGTTTCAAGGAAATCTAACGAGAAGGAATCAGGGGCCGATCGTACAATCATGAAGATGCTCGAAGAACTGACAAAACGAGTTGAGTCGGGGGAAAAGAAGATCGAGGCAAATGACAAGAATGTGGAAACTTACAACTCCATGGTCGATCAAATCCCAGGGGAACCACCAATATTGAAGGGTCTGGAATCCAAAAAGTTTGTGCAAAAACCCTTCTCCCAGAGCACGGCTCCCAAACAATTTCCCAAGAAGTTCTGGATGCCCGAGATTCCTAAATACAATGGAACAACCTACCCAAACGAGCATGTCACCTCTTACACATGTGCTTTCAAAGGGAATGATCTAGAGGATGACGAGATCGAATCTGTCTTGCTAAAGAAATTTGGGGAAACCCTGTTAAAGGGAGCTATGATATGGTACCATAATTTACCACCTAACTCTATTGATTCGTTTGCTATGCTTGCAGATTATTTTGTAAAGGCACATGCCGGGACCATTAAGGTCGAAACTAGGAAGTCGGACCTTTTTAAGGTAAGGCAGAAGGACAACGAAATGCGCAGAGAATTCATGTCTCGATTCCAAATGGAATGAATGGATCTGCCACCGGTCGCCGGTGATTAGGCTGTTCAAGCTTTCACCCAAGGACTCAATGTTCGAAGTTCAGTTGCTTCATAACAGTTGAAGCAAAATTTGATATAATACCTGGCTGTTACTTGAGCCGATGTGCACAATCGGTATCAATCATAGATTAGGGTCAAAGGCAAATAGCTTAGGGCTCCTCTCGGGTCCGTTTATCCTATCAGGCCCGTTGATTGAATCAAGAGGGACATTGACCGAGAATCGAGGTTGAACAGGGATCGGTACTAGCCATATAATAGAGATTGTTGGAGCAACGGATCTGGATGAAATCCTATACGAAATGAAAGAGGGAGTGATCGAGGCTAGAGATCTCGAGGGCTTATGAGTAAGAACGGTTTCGACAGGCCTATCGGGCCTAAAGAGGCACCATGATTATTAGAATATAACTTTAATGTTGACGCAGCCACCAACGTATCGGCTATTGGATGCATCAAAGATACCAAATGGCCTCGACCTTTACAAACCGATCCAGCCCAGAGAAATCCCAACCGAATGTGCAAATATCATGGCACCCATGGCCACATAACAGAAGATTGTCAGCATTTGAGAAAACAAGTAGCCAGGTTATTCAACGACGGGAATCTTCGGGATTTCTGAGTGATCGAGCCAAGAATCATTTCAGAAAGAGGGATTCCAATAAACAAAACGAGAAATAAGAACCTCAACACGTTATTCGTATCATTATTGGAGTGGTCGACGTTCCCCAAGCTCCAATGTTAAAACGCACCAAGGTGTCAATCACGAGGGAGAAACAAACTCGGGACTATATAGCAGAAGGAACTTTATCTTTTAACGACAAGGATGCAGAAGGAATCATACAGCCTCATAATGATGCACTAGTAATATCGTTACTGATGAATAAAACTCAAGTTAAACGTGTGTTAATTTATCCAAGTAGTTCGGCCAACATTATTCGATCAAAGGTCATAGAACAACTCGTCCTACAGGACAAAATCGTGCCCGCGGCTTGAGTGCTAAAAGGATTCAACCTTGATTGTGAAACTACTAAGGGAGAAATAACATTACTAGTAAACGTACCCGGGACCATCCAGGAGACCAAGTTTTGTGTGATCGAAGGGGACATGAGATATAACGCCCTGTTCGGGAGACCGTGGACCCACAACATAAGGGTTATGCCCTCAACCCTTCACTAGGATCTAAAATTCCCAACACCAAAAGGGATTAAAATAATCTTCGGGGAGAAGTCCGCCGCGAAGGAAATGTTTGTCGTCGATGAAGTGATTTCAATATCGACACTCTCATTAACAAAGGAGTCAGGTTAGAAAGCAAAACAGGAAGCCGAATAGAAATCACAGACACCAGCCTCGACCCAACTAGATAAGAAGGGGACTACCGAAGATGATTATGGGGTTCCTCGATCCTTTATAGTCCTCGATGATTCCGACACTACCAAATCAACGGTCAAAGAGCAGGAGCAGGTCATACTGATCGAACATCTGCCTGATCGAAAGGTATACCTGGGCACTGGGTTAACTCCCGAGCTTAAGAAAAAACTCATTCAATTTTTTATAGAACATGGATTGTTTTGCTTGGTCTCATCTCGACATAACAGGAATCCCTCCAGAGTTCACCACTCATAAACTGAGCTTGGACCCAAAATTCCATCCGGTGAAGCAGAAAAGGAGACCCCAGTCTGAGATCAAGCATGCCTTCATCAAAGACGAGGCAACTAAGCTCCTTAAAATAGTGTCCATTCGGGAAGTCAAATACCTCAAATATCTAGCAAACGTAGTAGTAGTCCCTAAGAAAGGGAACAAACTAAGAATTTGTGTGGATTACAAAGATTTAAATAAGGTATGCCCAAGGACTCTTTTCCTTTGCCTAACAACGATTGCATGATCGATGCCACGGCCGGCCATGAGATCCTCAGTTTTCTCGATGCCTATTACAGGTACAACAAAATACAAATGAACTTGGATGATCAGGAAAAGACCTCCTTCATCACTAAGTATGGCACATACTACTATAATGTAATGCTATTTGGATGAAAAAATATCTGGTGCCACTTACCAACGCCTAGTAAATTGGATGTTCGAAGAACAAATAGGGAAATTTATGAAAGTTTACATTGATGACATGTTAGTTAAGTCCCTGTGAGCAGAGGACCATTTGAAGCATTTGCAGGAAGCCTTCAGTATATTGAGGAAGTAAAACATGAAATTGAATCCAAAAGAATGCGTGTTCAGAGTCGGGTCAGGTAAATTTCTCGAATACATGGTATCCAATCGAGGAATCGAGATCAACCCCGACAAGATCAAAGCTATCGAGGATATCATGGTAGTAGACAATGTGAAGGACGTACAGAGGCTAACCGGGCGTATTGCCGCCCTGGGGTGATTCATCTCGAGATCCTCCGATAAGAGTCATCGATTTTTCTCATTGCTGAAGAAGAAAAATAACTTCACATGGATTTAGGAATGCCAACGGTCCCTGGAAGAACTTAAGTGATACTTGTCAAGCCCGCCACTGCTTCACACACTGAGGGCAGACGAACAACTGGACTTATATTTGGAAGTATCACAGATAGCGGTAAGTAGAGTCCTAGTTAGGGAAGAACAAGGTACATAAATTCCAAATCAATAATGTTAGTCGGTCCTTGGGTGAGGCCGAAACAAAATACCCCCACCTAGAAAATTTGGCGCTCGATTTGTTAAGCGCCTCTAGGAAACTGAAATTGTACTTTCAATGCCACCCTCTATGTGTTGTGACAACTTACCCATTGCAAAATATAATGCATAAACCCAAACTCTCGGGACAATTGACCAAATGGGCCAAGGAAATCAGCGGGTACGATATCGAATATCTACCTCAAACAGTCATTAAGTCTCAAATCTTGGCAGATTTTGTGGCCGACTTTATGCCGGCCCTAATACTCGAGGTCTAAAGAGAGTTGTTGGTAAACTCGAGAATGTCCTCGGGAATCTGGACCCTCTTTACGGACAGTGCATCGAATGCAAAGGGGTCCGTACTTGGCATCGTACTGAAGCCACCCACGGGCAACGTGGTTAGACAATCCATAGAACTGTGAAGTTGACTAACAATGAGATCGAATATGAGGCCATAATTACAGGTCTTGATCAAGCCAAAAGCTTGGGGGTCGAGGTGATCAAACTAACTGTGACTCCCTCCTTGTGGTGAATCAGGTTAACGGAACGTTTGAAGTCAGAGAAGAACGAATGCAAAGGTACCTAAATAAGTTACAAGTAACATTACATCCGTTTAAAGAATGGACTTTGTAGCACGTGCCTAGAGATCAAAATAGCGAGGCCGATGCCCTTGCAAACTTAGGGTCGTCGGTCTAGGATGAGGAGCTCAACTCAGTGGCCGTTTGCAACTCACGGTCAGTAGTCGAAGAAGGTCACACCGAGATAAATTTCACAAGCTTAACCTGGGATTGGAAAAATAAATACGTAGAATATTTGAAGACCGGGAAACTCCCCTCATATCCAAAAGAATCAAGAGCCCTCCGCACAAAGGCAGCCCGATTCACCTTGTCCGAATACGGAACCTTGTTCAGAAGAATATTTGATGGCCCACTAGCAATATGTCTGGGACCGGGAGATACCGAGTATGTTCTGAGGGAAGTTCATGAGGGCACTTGCGAAAATCATTCAGGCGCCAAATAATTGGTTTAAAAGGTAATCAGAGCCGGCTATTACTGGATCGACATGGAAAAATATGCAAAGGAGTTTGTTCAAAAATATGACAAATGCCAAAGATATGCTCCAATGATTCACCAACCCGAGGAACTGCTGTATTCAATCTTGTCACCATGGCCATTCATGAAGTGGGGAATGGACATCGTTGGCTCTCTTCCATGGGCACCAGGTAAGGCTCAATTTATCTTATGTATGACTGACTATTTTCTAAGTGGGTTGAAGCACAAGCATACGAGAAGGTTAGGGAGAAGGATGTCATCGACTTCATTTGGGACCAAATCATATGTCGGTTCGGGATGCCATCCGAAATTGTGTGTGACAACGAGAAACAGTTTATCAGCAGCAAAGTGACCAAATTTCTTGAATATTATAAGATCAAAAGAATATTATTGATACCTTATCACCCTAACGAGAACGAGCAAGACGAATCGACCAACAAAACCATAATCCAAAACCTTAAGAAGAGGTTAACCGACGCCAAAGGAAAATGGAAGGAGATCCAAGCCGAAGTCCTTTGGGCATACCGAACAACTGCGAAATCCAGTACCGGGGCTACTCCGTTTTCATTGGTTTATGGCACCGAAGCCTTAATACCGTTCGAAGTCGGGGAACCAAGTATTAGATACTGATATGCAATAAAGGATTCAAATCACGAGGCCATGAATATAAGCTTGGAACTATTGGATGAAAGGCGTGAGGCCACCCTTGTTCGTTTTGCTGCCCAAAAACAACGAATCGACAGGTACTACAATCGAAGGGCCAACCTTCGATACTTTAATGTCAGGGAATTCGTGCTAAGGAAAGTCACCCTAAACATCCAAAATTCGAACGAAGGGAAATTGGGTCCGAACTGGGAAGGACCGTACCGGATTCTCGAGGTCACCGGGAAAGGATCCTATAAGCTCGGAATGATGAACGTAGAAAAACTACCGAGCAATTGGAATATATCCCACCTAAAATGATATTACTGCTAAGGTACGACCCCATTTCATTTCCTTTTTATTTCAGACTAACAATTGCAGGTGATCAACAAGAAGCGGCACAAAGTTTTTAGGTCTAAAAGCACGCGTTGCACTATTTTTTTCTTAGACTGGTTTTATCCCAAATGAGTTTTTCGGCAAGGTTTTTAACGAGGCAACAATGGATCGTGCTAATTTAGAATCACGTCCGACCATGAATCGGTATCGAATATCAATTCAACAATATCTGAGGTCCCTCTACAATCAACCTCGAATACTGGGGGGTGGGTATTACCCTCGGATATACATTTATTGTAATGGCCAAACGGTCAAATGAACCGTGACCACGTATATTACTCGAGCCGTGGCATAAAACATGTAGGCATGTATGACTGCTTTGCACAAGAATAAAGAGAAGTACTTTCCTTGCAATCATCTTATGTTTTAAAAAATTTCCTCTTTACATCCCTTAAAGAGTTTAGTACTTCCGATCTACTGAAAATAACGAGCCCAAGGGCAGTCTATAACTGAAATACGAATGACCACTCCCTTACTTGGGGACTGCCATCCGAAAAACTCGAATAGGCCCAAGTCACTAGGCCTCGGGGGCATAAGACCTATTAGGTAACTCCCGAGTTTTTAAATGCCATGGCCACCCCACTCGAGGATTGTTATCTTGGGCAAGCCCAGATTGCTCGGGAAAACAAGTCTAATGGGTAGCTCCCGAATTAAAAGGCTATGGCTAAATTAACACGTCTCGGAGACGTCCACAATCTGTAACCAAAACTAGGCCTTCGAAAAAGAAAAGTTTTTACAACTGGTTCTAAAGGCTACCCTCGGCAAACTACAATCTCGGCTACCTACTTAGAGAAAAGGTTACGGTAACACTGAACCCTTAAGATTCCTTAAAACAAAGTAGGGCAAAGGAATGTTTGTTTGAACTTTCGAACACAACCTAAATTACTTTATGTTAAGGCATTTTGGCCCTTAGGAATAAAAGTAATAAAGCAAAGGAAAAATTTGAAAGCCAAAGGGGAAAGAAAGCCTTGTATATATAATCTTCTTACAAAGGCCATAATGGCCCGATATAGAAATGTATAATGGCCAAAGCGGCCTAACAATATGCAAAAAGAAAAACATAAAAACATCTAAAGGCCTAAGTAGCTTAAGTGGCCTAGTCCTCATCGAGGGCGGTGTTTCCCACCTTCAGATTCAGTTAAGCTCTCGGAGACTTCCTCGGGAAAAGCCAGCTTCCGATCCCCGGCTTCTTCTACCTTGGCATTCTCGATTTCTGCCAGTATGTCAAATCCCTGAGCATGGAGTCCCTCGAGGGCTTCCCTTCGAGCTTCCCACCTTGCATGATCCACCATGCTCTTGGCTTATGCCTGAATAGCCTCAACGTTAACCTTGAATTGGGCCATTTTAGCATTAGCCTTGGTATTGGCCATGGCCACCTCAGATTTGGCCGCCTCGAGCTTCGTGGCCAGGCTCTTTTGGCCATAAATAGCTGAGTTAAGCTCAGATTGGAGCTCCTCTATCCTCTTGTCCTGCACCGAGGTCTTCTACTTTGCAGCCTGAAGCTGAGCCTTGGATGACTCCAGTTATGCTTGGAAAACTTCCTTTTGTGAGGTTATGGGGTCCATGTTTTTCTTCAACTCCCCGGCCTCAGTTTGTATCGCGTCTACATGCACCTGGAGCTGGCCGATTTGTTCAAGAATTTATCGAACCTACAGGATCAGATTGTTAGCCACTGAATCTAGTTTGTCGTCAATATCTTCAAGTACTCGATTTACCTGCTCGGTCCAGTCGGTATACTCCTTCCCAGTCGCTTCTAACTCGGTATGAAGCTTCTCACTCAGAAGCTTATGAGTATTCCTCTTCTCGGTGAGCTCCTCAACCTTAGCCTCGTGTTGGGTTAACACCTCCCAGATTTGGAGAAAAGCCTCATGGTGCAATACCAAGGCCTACAAGCATAAAGACAGGTATTAGGATTGTTTACAACTTCAAATTTAAAATAAATAATAAAGTGACACTCGAAGTTACCCGATTCAAAGCATGTTGGGCCTCATTGAATAGGCAAGGCGCTTCAACGCGTCCATCAAGGCTTGGTCCTCTTCGGTCACCAAGCATATAAGGTAGCTAGCAACCCCCACAGGGGGAGAGAAAACTCGGGCATCCTCTGGGATAGAGAAAACTATCGACCGCCTGCGGTCAGGGTTAACACTTGGGGCCAGGAACCGATCCACCAGCTTTGGGCTCGATGAAGACCCACTGGCACCCGATGACAGTACATTCCTTGGCACCGGCAAGTCACCAAGACCGGTGACATCTTCTGAGGCAGCAAACTCTAACCCATCCAACAAGTTGTGGATATCAGTCGCCCCTTGAGGCCCCTCGTAAGAACGACCTTCTAGCATACCGCCCTCGTGTATCATGGCATCCGAGATCTGAGGGGACCCAGTAAGGTCAATCTCCCCAAGCTCGTCCCTCGGGGCACCTCCCTCTGCCCGAGAAGTGTCGACCCCAGTCTCTTTCTCGACCTCCCTATCATGGGGCAAAGCAGCCACACCCTATTCCGGTTCGCAAGTACCGTCCAATGCCTTCTCAACAGCCTACTCAGTTCAAGGCAAAGCGGTCCGCACCCGAGCCACTAGCTCAAAATTATCTTCTTATTCTTCTTCTTCTTCAGACTCATCACTCAGTCGGCAGATCGAGTCCGATGGGAGGGCGTTGGTACTTTCCTTAGCTTTACGTGCGAGTCTCCTCATTGGTTTTTTCTTCTCCGATTCCATAGAGCTCGGGGCCCTTTTCCTCTTCTTCTCGTCACCTTACTTCGGAGCAAGGTACTCGAGAGGCACATCCCCACCCTCGGATGGAGGCCTCATAGAAACATCCTTGGGGAGACCTACAAACAAAATAGAGCCGATAAGAATTTGACAACATAAAGAGAGAGTCAAAACCTTATCGAACCAGAAAAGGAAACTTACCATGATTACGGGCCTCCCACCGACCCTTCGATAATTTCATCCAAGCACGCTCGGAGTAATGTTTCTGTGATACAAGGTCCTCGACCCATTCCTTGAGTTGAGGAACTGCATTCGGCATCTGAGCCACAGCTGCAACACCAAAAACACCCATAAGAAAGGAGATAAGAGGAGAAACAACAGATTAAATCTTCAAGTCAAAGTAATACTTATGTTTTATGTTCCATTTCTCGGGAAATGGCATGTCCTCGGTAGGGATCAAATCTGAAGTTTTTATTCGAACAAAATGGCCCATCCAACCTCGGTCCCAAGCCTCATCTAAACTCGAGAACCGGCCCCTTACTGGCCTGGCGATCAAGCTTGATTAGCCCCCCTTGCTAGCGTTGGGGACTGTAAAGATGTATAAGGTGATCGAGGGTGAAGGGACACCCCTCGATTATGTTTATGAAAAATCAAAGGAGAATAACTATTCTCCAGAATGAAGGGTGAATCTTGCCAAGAGTCACGCCGTACCTCTTGCAAAAGGCAATAATGATTGGGTCTAAGGGACTCAACGTCAAGGGGTAAGTGTAAGCACATAAAAAACCCTCCATGTGGGTAGTGATTGACTCCTCAGGCGAAGGCACCACCACATGTTTATTGCCCCAGTTACAATCTTCTTTAACCTTGTTGAGGAGATCATCGGTGATCGTACATATGTATCTCGTGACCGGCTCGCATTGACCCGGTACCGAGAAAGTTTTTTCAATCTTAAAATCGGCAATGGTTGGGCACCCTGTAGGAACAAACTCCTCAGGGTGTGGTTCCGTCGCAGCCCCGTCATCGGCGGGTCATGATGAAGAAGCGGACTCCTTTTGCAGGACAGTTTTAGAAATTTTCGCCATTGTAGAATAGAAGAAAAGGAAATTAGGAAGGTATGTTTAGTGGTTTGCTAAAAGTTCAAGAAATTTGGGTGCAAGAGTTTGAGATCAAAGGGATATTTGAAGAACAAGCATGGGAGGAGCTTTGAACATAAAGTTTGAATAAATGAAAGTTAGGGTATTTATAGCTTACTGATGATGGTTAAGAACCTGTAGTGGCCGACAACTAACTGACATGCATTTAATGCCTTGGTAACTGGATCAACGGGATGTCTCGGTATCTGTTTGTCGCTTATGTCATAGTCGGGTGTCTCAATGGCCGTTTGTTGCTTACGTCATGGACCATCGAGAGGGGATTTGGAAGTTCATATCATTTCTCGTCATCTTTTCTGCGAGAAATGAGGGGACTATCTGTTTACAGTCAAAACAGAGGTCACCTTTTATGTGACTATTCGAGACTGAAATATGGTAAGTTAAAGTTCGACCTCAAATTATATCGAACCGAGGTGCGAAGTTATATCGTTAAACTCAAGACCATGTCATCGAATAAAATCGAGATCAGACGAGATCGAGGGAAGTTTGCTGAGCCGGCTAACAGAAGGATGAAATATCTGAATTCGGTTGTAGATCACGGCAGAAATCTCAGCACGTATCAATGATAGACTGATTGATTAGCAAATCATGAGATTTTTTAACTTGTATAGAATTTTATCAATAGTAGGACTCCCCCATGTAAAGGGGGTCTGATTATTTGTAACAGAAAACACATTACGCAATATAAAACAATATACTATCATTGTCTAGCTTTAATCATCTTGTTATTCTATTCATACATCAGTGGAGACATCTCTTGGTTCAAGCGTGATCGAACTTGAGGGCCAAAGCTATTCGATTTGGTAAACAGTTTGGCGTAAGGCTATTCGATTTGTATGGTTTGCATTTATTCTTTTATTGTCAATTTCAATTCTAATCTGTTTCCTTACTTTGTATCAAGTTATATCATGTATCCTTAAAATCATGTATAAATTCAATTGTTATCCGATTTTTAGGGTAAACACTCCTACAATTGATTCTGTATCGGTAGTACGAGACTTTTCAGATTTGTTTTCTGCAGACCTGACGGGCATGCCACCCGACAGGGATATTGATTTTAGTATTTACTTGGTGTCGGGCACTCAGCCCAGTTCTATTCCTCCGTATCGTATGGCGCCAGCTGAGTTGAAGGAATTGAAAGAGAAGCTTCAGGAGCTCCTTGATAAGGGGTTTATTAGGCCTAGTGTGTCACCTTGGGGTGCACTGATTCTATTTGTGAAGAAGAAGGATTGTACTATGCGGATGTGCATCGACTATAGGCAATTGAACAAAGTTACAATCAAGAACAAGAATCAAAAGTATCCTTTGCCGCACATTGATGATCTATTTGACCAGCTTCAGGGAGCGAGGGTGTTCTTTAAGATTGATATGAGGTCTGGGTATCACCAGTTGAAGATTTATGACTCGGATATTCTGAAGACGTCATTCAAGACCCGTTATGGTCATTATCAGTTCCTTGTGATGTCTTTTGGGATGACCATCACCCCAACAACATTCATGCATCTGATGAATAGTGTATTTTAGCCATATCTTGATTTGTTTGTTATAGTATTCATTAATGATATCTTGGTGTACTCACGTAGCCAGGAGGAGAATGCCCATCATTTGAGGATTGTACTACAGCGGCTGAGGGAGGAGAATCTTTATGCCAAGTTCTCTAAGTGTGAGTTCTGGCTTAGTTCGGTGGCGTTCTTGGGCACGTGGTGTCTAGTAAGGGGATTAAGGTGGATCCAAAGAATATAGAGGCGGTTCAGAGTTGTCCTAGACTGGCTTTGGCTACTGAGATTCAAAGCTTTCTCAGCTTGGCCAGATATTATTGTCACTTTGTGGAGGGTTTCTCGTCCATTACAGTGCCTTTGACCAAATTGACCCACAAGGGTGCTCCATTCAGATGGTCGGATGAGTGTGAGGAGAGATTTCAGAACCTTAAGACTGCCTTGACCACAACTCTAGTTCTAGTTTTGTCTTCAGCTTCTGGCTCTTATACAGTGTATTGTGATGCTTCTTGGATTGGTATTGGGTGGTTCTTAATGTAGGAGGGTAGAGTGATTGCTTATGCTTCACGTCAGTTGAAGCCTCATGAGATGAACTACCATGTTCATGATTTGTAGTTGGCAGCCATCGTTCATGCATTGAAGATTTGGAGATATTATCTCTACAGTGTGTCTTATGAGGTATTTATGGATCATCAGAGTCTCCAGCACTTGTTCAAACAAAAGGATCTAAATTTGACACAGCGGATATGGTTGGAGCTTCTAAAGGACTATGATATTACCATTCTTTATCATCCTGGGAAGGCCAATATGGTGGCCGACGCTTTGAGTAGAAAGGCGGTGAGTATGGGTAGCCTTGCATTCATTCTTGTTGGTGAGAGGCCACTTGCGTCAGATGTTCAGGCCTTGGCCAACCAATTTGTGAAATTAGATGTTTTGGAGCCCAGTCAGGTTCTACCTTGTGTGGTTTCTCGATATTCCTTATATGATCGCATCAGAGAGCGCCAGTATGATGATCCCTATTTGCTTGTCCTTAAGGACACGATTCAGCACGGTGATGCCAAGGAGGTTACTATTGGGGATGATAGGGTGTTGCGGATGCAGGGTCGGATTTGTGTGACCAACGTGGATGGGCTACGTGAGTTGACTCTTGAGGAGGCCCACAGTTTGCGGTATTCCATTCATCCGGGTGCCGCAAAGATGTATCAGGACTTGAGGCATCACTATTGGTGGAGGAGAATGAAAAAAGACATAGTGTGATTTGTAACTCGGTGTCTAAATGTCAGCAGGTGAAGTATGAGCATCAGAGACCGAGAGGATTGCTACAGAGGCTTGAGATTTCAGAGTGGAATTGGGAGCGTAACGCCATGGATTTTGTAGTTGAGATCCCACGGACTTCGAGCAGGTTTGATGCTAGTTGGGTGATTGTGGACTACTTTACTAAGTCCATGCATTTCATTCTAGTTGGGACTACCTATTCTTCGGAGCGATTGGTTGAGATCTACATCTGCAAGATTGTTCGCCTTCACAGTGTGTCGGTGTCCATTATTTCAGATCGGGGCATGAAATTTACATCGCAGTTTTGGAGAGCATTGCATCGAAAGTTAGGCACATAGGTTGAGTTGAGTA
>AWOL01S0086636.1:0-17289 GCA_000715115.1 Nicotiana otophora
TTGGGGATTTAAGCGCAAAACAATTCAAGTGTTGGCTTTAGTTATATAAAAATAAAAGCGTAATTCAAGAAAAAAGTAACAAATTCATTCATAATGCTTTCCTTAACAACTAATACACTTATTTGCAGATTGTATTTGTTGTGTAGTACCACTCGATTCAAGATAGAACTCATGTGAAATGTGAGGCGCACGCCTCAGTGCCTCGCCTACCCCGAAAGGCAGTTTAAGCGAGGCGAAACACCCTCCCTGAGCTTTTCTGAGCTTCAGGGCTTAAGCGCGCTCAAATGAGCCTTTGACAACACTGATTAAAACCTGCAAAGCGAGGGGTCGCTTCATGGGTGAAATTATACGCTTTAGAGAAGTGTGTCAAACAATGACGTGCAAGGTGATCCCAACAGGAACTTTTCAGTTATTTGGATCCTTTGAGAGTTAGATAATTCATGACTACCCACTGCATCTAATTGTTTTTAAAAGGGAAAAGCACAAAAACTGACGAAGTCCATGGGCCTAGAAGAGAGAAGCAAGAAATGATGTGCACAACAGTAATTTAGTATTATAATAGTCAGCTTTCACTTGAAATAACTAATTTCAACATCCAATATACCACAATGTCGATATTAATTAACTCCTCAAAGTTAAGATTTAAAGAAGCAATTGTTTCTCATTGAGATCATTTTGTGCGTCATTGTTTGAAACACACACTTATCTGAAGCACATGGTTTCGCCCATGAAGCGATGACCCCTCACTTCACATTGCTTCATCGCTTTAAGTGATGCGTTTTTAAAACCATTGATTGCATATATTGGTTAATACTCACGCTGGAAATTAGATGCACGTTCTAGGCAATATCTATGATGATAGCAAAATGAATAACTTAAATTGAGGTTGCCACAAACCTCTCCACAAGGAATCCTCGTCTTCTGCCTGACAAGGGCACCAGCAGCGACCATAGCATTTTTCTCCACAACTGCCCCATCAAGCAGAGTTGCACCCATACCAACAAATGCCTCATCTTCAACAGTACATCCATGCAAGACAGCACTATGACCTTCAATTAAGTTGGATGTCAAAAGGTTAACCACCAAAGTTACTGCAACTATTCAGGGCAGATGTACGTTATTTCTTTGTAAAATAGTCCTCACCTACAGTAACATTGTTGCCAATAATTGTTGGCAAAACCTTTCCACTTAGATTTGATTTAGCTACATGAACAAGAGAATTGTCCTGGATATTGGTTCCTGCTCCTATACTAATACTGTTCACATCACCTGCATGCAATGTCTCACATTGAGCAAATATAACCAAACTAAAGAGCGCAAATATTGAAGGCAGGAAAGTCACAGAACTCGCATCCTGTGCGAGGACACACTTTTCAAACATATACATATTGTCGGATAACACATTGTGGTGATTCAGTTTAATCACAAATGTCCAAGCGTGGGAAACTTAATATTCGGTGTAAAAAGAGATCTTTTCCTCAATCCCACAATCGGGATATGATAGTTCTCTTAGGATTCTTCATTATATTTACTGGGCAGCTTTCAAAATACATATGGCCTGTGTATAAGGAGGTTCATTTTTCTCTATATTTCAAAGGGCAAGAGTTAAGTGAGAGAAGAGTTCTTTGACAGCATGAAACCAGGATGGTCTCCGACTATTTGAGGAATTTCCAACATTGGCATAAAACCATCTGCCAATGAAACATGGGAATCGAGGTGGACGAAGCATATACCATAAAGGGACTTTTTTTTTTGGTTGAAGTTGACAGGTATGAAGCAACCATAGAATACCATAAAATGGTTGGTATGAAAGACAAGAACGGAATCAACTAAACATCTAGAATTTGTTGAAGATATGGGGGCACTCACAAAAAGAAAGGTACTTTTGACCAAGTAGAGCAACAGGAAGCTCTAGCGAGGTGGAGAAGGAATAGAATGGTGACGAGAAGCAAAATGTTGTAATAGGGAAAAAGTTCTTCCCAGTGATGATATGTTGTGGTACTTGATGACAAGAGATGCTACTCCATTCATTTAGAGGTGGACTTGGTGGAGATTGTGGAGAGATGTGCTGTTGCTAGAGGTGCTCTGCTTTTGGAGTTTCGACGAGAGTAACATTGCATTGGGAGACACGACATGAATATGTGGCATAAAGATGGTTGGATCTTCAATTCAGGCCTGACGTAGTGACAAGACCATGCAAAAGCATTAAGAAATTCGCCCTAAGTAAAAGGTCGTTGTTTCACGACATAGAAGATCCAATTCAATTGAAGCCAGGTCTTGAAGAAGATGCTCAAGCCCAACAGTTTAATGGCCAAGCCACACACAATTGACAACCAACTGTTATGTGGCAGTCATATATTAAGCTGGCATTTCATGATGCCCAGCTGAACAACCAAAATCAGTTGAAAGAAGAGGTGGTAACTGAAAGGTCGAAGAGTTGAATGATTATACAACCACAAACAGGGTTGGCAGAGATGACAATGGAATAAGATCGATTAAAGAAAAAGCAGGACAATAGGTGCCAACTGGTTACTAAACACTTCAAGTTTGAACCAGCAACTAAAAAATTGATCCAATTTCCAAGGAATCTCTGATACTAGAGCATAACATAGACAAACAACATTCTGCCAGATAGGAAATTTATGGATTTTGAAGAGGATGCTCTGGAAGATGGGGACGATTATTTTCAATTAAGGAAGCTAATAGTGAACAGGAGTGGGGGACTGAATCAGTGTTATCAAAGGCGCGCTTAAGCCCTGAAGCAAGGCTCAAAACATGTTGAGCGTTTCGTCTCGCTTAGCGGGCGCTTCATTGTTTTCGTCAAGGCTCTAAGGTATACCTTTCCTTGCCAATGAGCGTAATCTCGAAGATGCGACATTAAACAATTAATATTTCACTTTATTGTAAATTTTCTTCAATTTATTTCTCCATATAGTTTTTCTCCATTTGCGTCTTTCTTCATTAAAGCCCACACATTATTTGCGCTTTGCGCTTAAAGCCCCAACAGACCTTAAAGCTTTTTTGCGCTTTTCACCTTTGATAAGGTTGGACTGAATTGGCCATGATACTGAAGCAGAAGCAACAAAGCATAATGGGTAAGAATATGATGATGGAGAACAGACAGCTCATAATGAATTGCAAGTAGATTATGAAAATGTATGACCATAAGTACTGAAAGTGGAATAAGGGAGTAATGAGGTAATTTAATAATAAGAATGGCGGAAACTTAGGGAATTCGGAAAATCTATTAGGTGTCCTGTGGGGGTCAAATGAGAAAAACCCAAAGAAACTTAAAATCAACATTGAAAAGGGTTGGCAAGAAGATAGTCAACCAACTGATAAGGAAAATTCTGATAGCAAGCAAGGAAGCAAAATAAGTGCGCAGACTTAGAAAGTAGGAATGCAGCTTCAACAACAGCAAAGAGCTAACGGAGAATTAAATTGAACTGAGATAACAGTTCTTGTTTATCCTTTATTTTTGTTTGAAGGTGGTATATTGGATTTTGAATGACGCAGCAAGGGTGGCTGGTCGAGGGTCAGTTAGTATTTTGGTTAATTTATTCCGGATGTATATGGGTTACATCCACTGGATATTTTTCTAATAAACCACCTACTCAGAAAAAAGTCTGACATAAACATCGGAACTGCGAGTTAGAGAAAAGAACTGGATTGTCAACGAGTTAGAGAATAAACAATCTCTTGTGAGTTAAGCCTAGTATGTTAACAAAATACCACCTTCTAAAGTGAGAAATGGTAAAAGACAAATGGTTGCTTTGACTAGAAAGCGTGAGAACCCAAAATGCAGCTGCATCCTAATATGATTTTCTTAGAGCAATATTAATAACATTACTTATGAATTATCAAAAAGATGCAGCTCAAAGTGTCTACCCTCCCTCATACATTCAAGAAAGCATTTAACCTTTTTCCAAATACAGGAAGTTTTTAGCTCACCCTACTCCAATGTCTCCAGGAGTGTTGAAAATCTATATGTTTCATAATCAACAGGTATAATTAAACGCTTACCTAGAAGAAAGATGATAAAGAAGTTTTCTACCTAATGCAACAACAGCATCATCCGACCCATTAAGTCTTACAAGAACACTTTTAAGCACGGATTCTACCATAGTATGAAAGCAGAACATACCTCGCAGAACACATCCATACCAAATAGAAGCATTACGTCCAACATGAACATCACCAATTAAAGAAGCACTTGGGGCCACAAATGCATCTTTAGCAACCATAGGTACTTTGTCAAACAAGTTCATAAGAGTTCTATGCCTTGACACTGGAAACAAGGAGGTAGAAATGACAAATGTTAAAGGATGCAAGATTCCAGCATCTGTATATATGGAGCACATTGACAAGCAAAAAGTTCAAACCTAGAATATGAAGAAAAAAAACTTTTGCAAGTAGGGCAAGAAACACTTAATTAAAGGAAATAAATCTTAAGATTATTCTGTAAATAATGCTAAAAGAAATTAAATCAAGATATCGGATAGCAAAATTTGCTAACGGTGAGAAAATATGAGTACAAATAAGACCATTGCAGTGAAATATCATTTGTTTTGCCAAACTCTTCAGTAAAAGAAGCAATGCTCAAGGTGATAGCCAAAGGTGCCAATCAATTAGCTTCCATTTTATTTAATGAAAACATATGTATACAAAAATAATTTCTTGCAGTTAGCCTGAGAGACTTATAGCCTGTTTGGTCAAGCTTCTAAAATCAACTTATTTTGAAAAGTGCTTTTCTCAAAAATGCTTCTCAAAAAAATACTTTTGGTGAGAAGTAGTTTGTGTTTGGCAAATTAATTTGAAAAGTACTTTTGAGCATCAATTAGTATTTGGCCAAGCTTTTAAAAGCCCTTCTAAGTGTATTTTTCTCAAAAGTGCTTTTCAAAAAAAGTATTTTTGGGAGAAGCTACTTTTTTCTGCATCTCAAAAGTTGATCTGCTTCTACTCAAAAGCACTTTTTTCCCTTCAAAAAGGTTGTCCAAACACCTTAACTTTGGAAAAACAAAATTGGCCAAAAAGAAGCTTAGCCAAACAACCTATTATTCATTAAAAGAGTTGAATTATGAAAAATCCAAAAAAAATTATATCTAGTTCTTCAACATTTTCAGCTTGGAAAATCTACAGACAAGCCAGTCAATCATAGACATATGGGGTGAGATAGATACAGGAATACATTTGCCACTGGTACTTGTATTTCGTAAGTAGTCTTCAGAGTTTATGCTACCAGGAACTATGTTGCATGGTCCTCCAAAATGATGCCGCACCCGTGTCGGATCCTCCAAAATTACACTATTTTTGGAGGATCCGACATGCACCCGGCAACATTTTCGGAGAGTCCGAGCAACATAGAACAGGATAAATCTCTAGATCTGTAATGGATAAGCAAATACCTCTAAGTCCAATATAGCTACACCTTTTCTTCTCTTGAAAGGTAAAACCAGCTTCCTGGGATTATTATATATGTTTTAATGGTAAAACTGTCCAAATCACCTTGAGGGAACTTGTAGTAAAAATTGGAAAGTGTTCTCCAAATATTGGAAATTAAACTCAAGTCTTTCCACCAAATCCATGTAATACATTGGGCTAACGACTAACTGAGTCAAGAACAGTGTTTTAAAAGGCGTGGGCGTAAGGCGGAGCGTTTTACATATGCCTCAGCGGGGCGTAAGCCCCGAGGCGCGGGCGTAAGCCCCATAGGTATTTAATTTTTAATATTTTATAAAATAATATAATGACAATTAATATTTATAAACAGGTAAAATTGCATAAAAATTGAAGAAAACTATATATATGTGTGCTTTATCCCCACAAAAAACTAATCAAAACAATCTATTATACGTTACTTACAAGCACAAGTAATTTGAGTCTAAAAGAATAAAATTTTCTATATGGAGGAACAAAAAGGATGATTAACCTGCAATTTGAACTTTGAATTTGCTGCTATGAAAAAAAATGTAGTTCTCTTTGTATTTGTAAAAAAAAATTAAATATTCGTTGCTTTTGGGAGATATTAGCAGGCTAGTGGACAAGATAAAAATTTGAAAAAACCATGAATTAGGGCTTAAATCAATAAAAAAGGTCTTTACTTTTAAATTTAATGGGTATTATATGAAGGAATAATTAAACAAATTTTGTTTTAATTTGAAAAAGTCTCTGGGGCTTACTCCTTACTAAAAAAACGCATCCCGAACGCCCGGATGTACGCCCCGAACGCCCGGGCGTACGCCCCAAATTGCGGAGCGTACGCCTCTTGAGACTTTCGCCCCACATCATCGCCCCGGGGCGTTTTTGGTACGCCTCGCCCCGGAGCTCGCCTTTTAAAACAGAGGTCAAGAAACAAAGCTGTCCAAAGCTTACTAGACTGAAAATGTTGCAACCTATAGATTGCCCTCAATGATCAAGATCACAATGTTTCTAAGAATTGTTTTTCCACAATGTTTCTAAGATTTGATATTGTATTAGCTATTTTAAATGCACAGACACTCTTAAGCGGCATCCAAGTATAAGTCAAAGTAAAAGTAACTTTTTCATCAGATTAAGTACGGATTGGAATGTGAGACTATTTTATTCCTTGTCATTTTAAAAGCAACACTTAACTCAGAACATGTATTTATATATGTAAGTATAATAATTTACTTTTCAAAGAAAGCATCCGTCTACTGTCCATTTGTACCCAAAATAATAACCTAGTCGGGATACAAAAGTACACTACTGAAATTCAAAACTTGAAAGCATCCCTCCGCTGTGCATTAGTATCCAAAATAATAACTTGTCAGGACACAAAAGTACACACTACTGAAATCCAGAACTAGTATCCTTCTTTTTGGCCCTTAAGCCATATAAATGAACAGCTAATCAAATTGTAGCTTTCCGCAGCTGAATAAACCTTCAAAATTCAGTAGTTACATCAATTAGTTTGATGTCATCTTCAACAGTCAACCATATGCAACTTACAAATATCAATCAGTCAACCACTTTTTAATCCTAAACAAATTGGAGTCAGCTATATGACTGCTATGTAATCATTCAGCTCTATTCTGACCCATTTTGTTCCAAATACTGGTAAATAATATGTTTTATAAGGCAAACCCAAACTAGTCGGGGTCAGCTATACGAATGCTCTATAGCTGTTCCACTCTATTCAAGCCCAATTTAATCGTAAACAATTGGGAAAATGACACTGTATAGTCGCTCATAAAATAATAACCGAAAAAATGTATAATTTTTTGTATATGTATACATTTCTGTATGTTATATACAAAAAAAATATACATATTTTATACACTTTTATGGCTACTGGATGTAAATAGCTTCGGCCGCGGGTTAAAAGTGATCTTTGACCAAAACAATTTGTCCGTTAAGGCAAATTAGGGATTTTCTAACTAGACTAAAAATAATTCTTGGCAAACACCAGACCTTAGGTACTAGTAACAAAAACTAAGCTTTAATGTCAACTAGTTGGTACACTTAAGCAATCTATAAAAAAAAAGCACTGAAAATGAAGACTAAATTAAAAGAAGGCGAAAAACGAATGGTGCATTAAGAGAGCAGATCGAAGACATACAGTGTTCATGGAAGTAATAGTTGCCTTGGAGGCGGCAGCCCAAACGATCCATGGCTTGACCCGTTTCCCTGATCCAGAACCCGACTGTGTAGATTGCTTTCCCCAGCGTACCCATTTGCCTACCTTCTTTGTTCTCCTGGAAATTGCAGAGAAATAAAAATGGTTTTTTGTAAAAAAGGTGGAGATTGAGGGAGTCTTCAGTTTAATTTAGCTGAACACTTGATAAGAAAATTAGGTGAGTTGAATCGGACGAGTGGCTCGGACAAGGCCTTTGTTATTTGCATTCTTGAGAAATTCTGTTTTTTGTTTTTTACATGATATAGTATTTGTTTTTTGTCCAATGACGCTATTTGAAGAATATGAATTTTTAAGAAACTATTAAATCTTATTCTATATATTTTATTAGCACTGGTAACATAAAATATTAAAAAATCATTGAAGAGTTTAATATTTGAAATTTTTAAAACTTGGAAAAATTGTATAAAAATATCATTTGCTTAACATTTTGGAACATAATAAAGCAAAAGAAAATCATATAAAGCGGGACAAATAGAGTAAGATTTTTATTACATTGACGTATACTTTTTTAAGCTCGTCCAATGAGAGAGATCTCATTGTGTGATGCTCCCTCTATATCAATATGGTCCTCTTAGGAGGCCTTTGGACATGAAATTCTTTTCAAAAAGATAGCAAAATAGAAACTGAAAAAAGTTGTTTGATTAGTTGTTTTAACCTTTTTAGATGTTATGAAATAGTGCAATATTCAAAACTTGAATTATTTGTTGCATCTTACACCCTTTAATTAACTCAATAGAATTAGATTTCATCTAATGACTACTGAAGCTAACAAACTGGTGATACATTGATTTGGCAGTTTTTACAATAATGGCTTTTTAAGACATCATTTCATAGTAAACTCTTCTCTATGGCTTTTTCGTTTGCCCTAAGATTTGAATCTCATCATCACAACTTGCTGCAAATACAAGCTTCTCAATAGAAGAATTGAGTTATTTATCAGTTGAAGTCTGTACATAGATATATCATATATGGAGTTGCTCACAAGTAGCCGTTCCTGAGTTCTACACCTTCCAGTTACTTTGGCATTCTATTTGTAAGAGTGGCATATGAGCCAACTTGTGCGCACCTTAACTATTCTACTAAGCACCTGCTACCTTACACCAATACATGTGCTAGCAAACTTTGTCCATCAAAACTTAGACAGATGAGAAGACATTACCTAGCACTGCTACGTTATCTGCTTTGGTTTATGGATTGGAATTCGGAGGAGCCTAAATAAATTGACTGGGGTACCTGAGATTGCATTTGCTTGAAATATTTCAGTTCAGTTACAAGTTTGCTCAGCCTTGCTTTATATTGCCTGCCATTGTATTTTCTATTGTTACAAGAATATCAATTGTTTCTTCTTCAATTTGGTTCCCATCATAGCCGTCATCCATTTAAACAATTTTCCAAGTGCACTTTTAGAAGTTTACTCTGACTGATACTCCAATGTCTTATAAGAGACCAGCTTTCTATGATATGTCCTTCAGAAACAAAAAGATATTCACAATGTGGGTTCAAATCCTGGTGTTTTTCCCTCTTTCATTTTGCAAGTCTTTCTTCTTTGGATAAGTAGATTAAAAAGAAAACAGAGAAGCTATTTTACAAATTTAACAAACAGACGAACAACATCAGATTCAATGCCAAACTTTCTTCTTTCTGTGCAATTAAACAAATACAATAAAGAGAAGATGTGAACCTCTTTGGACCAAGCTGACTTCATTATCAGGTCGAATCAACCTATCTCATATGTCACCAAAATCACCTATAATATGAATCAGATTGTAAGTTGGACAACTATACAGTTTATTTTACAGTGTAGCTCATTGCATATGTAAGCTAGCAATGAGGTTAAACTTCTGATACTGTTTCAAGAGAAGATGCCGGTGTCACCGTGGTTGACAACCAATCCAATAGAGCTTTATTCACTAGTTCTGGAACTTCGTCGTGGGGACAATGTCCTGCCTGCAGGTTAACAACAGTTGTGTTCGGATAGAACTCCTTAATCCGGTTGGCCTTGGCAGGACCAACCCAAGGGTCTAGGTCACCCCATAATAACAGCAATGGGCAAGAAAGTTGTTTCAACACACTATCAAGTGTATACTTTCTCTGGTTTGACATGAATCTTGTCATCAATCTGCAGATTGCAAAGAAGAGGACACTGGTTAAGCTTCTTAAACCAGAAAATAGGAATTCAACCAAAATTTGAGAGATAAACAACATTGGTATCTTTTCCATAAAATTAGAGCAAATAATCTTATTTTGCAAGCAAACTGTTTCTGGTTATGGTCTACCAGTGATGGGTTTACAAACAATTATGCAGTTTTTAGCCAGTATTATAAGGCTAAAATGTCATGATAAGGAGGATGATTTACCAACTGGCTGGCTGCACTGCTACATAGACTGCTAAGTGCTTCTAGCTTCTTACTATATTTGAACTTTGACCATCTCATGCAACTCTTTCAGCATTTTCTGAGAAACTACTGATCATTTCAGACTTTTCAGTTTTAAGTTCTGAGAGGGAAATCCTTGTCATATATGCCAGAGATGCAAGAGACAAGGACTTGATAAAAATGGAGATTTCTCTTCTTAAGAAAAATCTCCGTACATAAAAAGGAATGCTATTCAGCTATTAAATTGAAGCAGAACCTAGACAGCTGTATTCATACCGGTAATAAACCTCTCCTGCATTTGGGTCATCTGCAGGTCTAGTAATTGAATTGATGAGATAATCGTCCACGTTTGAAGAATCTTTGTAGACCTTCAAGTAAAAACACATAAAGCAAGTGAGTTGTTTGATAATAGTGAGTGAAGATTATGTATGCTTTTGGCTTAATAAACAAATAAAATGCAACTAGACGCAGATAAGCAGCTATCCTTTCTGATACATCATGCCATTAGCAAACAGGTTAGGTTCAGACATCATTCAGCCACAGTTTACGGATATTAAGTATGAAAACAACAAAGACAATGTCAAGAACAGCCTCAGATAGAAAGAATTATCAAGGCTATCTACTCACCCTATCACATCTGATTGCAATTCTCAATTTTAGAGAGTCAATTTAATCAGTTTCAAAAGTGAGTTTTGACAGTGAGAGCTTTTTCTTGTTTATCTATTTGTAAAGAGAGTAAAATATCTAAAATGAAATCAAGAAAAGTTAATACCAATTCTGACTGTCACTTCAATTCCAGAGATAAGCAATGTGCAGATTTATATACATATTTGTGCAAGAAAAAAGGTAAAAAGTTGTGCATATATTGGTGCAAATAAATCCAATAATTTTGAAGTCCATTTACGTGGTGGATGAGAATAGAAACTTGAATTAGTTATAAAGGAACATACACTCTTCAGAACAGATTCAATACGAGCTGGTTGTTTGGCTTGCCAGAATAAGAATCCAAGGAATACGCGTTGAAAGATTTCCTTNCACTATATTTGAACTTTGACCATCTCATGCAACTCTTTCAGCATTTTCTGAGAAACTACTGATCATTTCAGGCTTTTCAGTTTTAAGTTCTGAGAGGGAAATCCTTGTCATATATGCCAGAGATGCAAGAGACAAGGACTTGATAAAAATGGAGATTTCTCTTCTTAAGAAAAATCTCCGTACATAAAAAGGAATGCTATTCAGCTATTAAATTGAAGCAGAACCTAGACAGCTGTATTCATACCGGTAATAAACCTCTCCTGCATTTGGGTCATCTGCAGGTCTAGTAATTGAATTGATGAGATAATCGTCCACGTTTGAAGAATCTTTGTAGACCTTCAAGTAAAAACACATAAAGCAAGTGAGTTGTTTGATAATAGTGAGTGAAGATTATGTATGCTTTTGGCTTAATAAACAAATAAAATGCAACTAGACGCAGATAAGCAGCTATCCTTTCTGATACATCATGCCATTAGCAAACAGGTTAGGTTCAGACATCATTCAGCCACAGTTTACGGATATTAAGTATGAAAACAACAAAGACAATGTCAAGAACAGCCTCAGATAGAAAGAATTATCAAGGCTATCTACTCACCCTATCACATCTGATTGCAATTCTCAATTTTAGAGAGTCAATTTAATCAGTTTCAAAAGTGAGTTTTGACAGTGAGAGCTTTTTCTTGTTTATCTATTTGTAAAGAGAGTAAAATATCTAAAATGAAATCAAGAAAAGTTAATACCAATTCTGACTGTCACTTCAATTCCAGAGATAAGCAATGTGCAGATTTATATACATATTTGTGCAAGAAAAAAGGTAAAAAGTTGTGCATATATTGGTGCAAATAAATCCAATAATTTTGAAGTCCATTTACGTGGTGGATGAGAATAGAAACTTGAATTAGTTATAAAGGAACATACACTCTTCAGAACAGATTCAATACGAGCTGGTTGTTTGGCTTGCCAGAATAAGAATCCAAGGAATACGCGTTGAAAGATTTCCTTTAGCGGCTTTAGAATAAGTTTCTGTAAGGCTGTTTCTTCAGTTTCTTTAGCTGCACTGCTGGCATCCCCAAACTGTCCTGCGCTATTCAGTAGTGACACTCCCTTGACTTGACCGGTGAGTGACGCTGCTGCTACCAAAGCAGTAAATCCTCCAAGACTGTTAAACAATGTATAACACACTCATAATTAAATTCAATTTCATCTCTACAAAGTATATGTAACTTAAACAGTGCCAGCAAGCTACATAAGATGTTATTTGCTATTTTGCTTTACTTATTTTCCCTGATAAATAAAAATCCGGACTCGTCACCACTACCAGATCAAAAGTTTTGCTAATGTATCCTTGGGCAGGTCGGTTTGGGGACTGCGGTTTACCAGATCAGGAAAAAGATAATTAGATTAAGTATTAAGGATATGATCTTTGAGAAATCTCCAAAGGCAGCTGTTTTTCGAAGATAAGAAGCCGCCAATTAACCTACAAGATTCAACGATTTCAAAAGCTTCAAATGTGAAGCACTCTACTGAGACATTTCTTGCATCACCACAAACATATACAGATATGTTTAGTTATTTTGGCAAAACTATGAGTTCATAGTAACAGCCTACAAATAGAAAACTAAGACATTGATGTTAGAGAAAGTTCACCGCTACCAAAATTTTGTAGCCACTGTATGTGAAATTTACGTGTCAGTGATGAATCCATCCTTATTCCTAACTAAAAATTGACAGTGATCAACTCAACTAACTTACAACCTATATTTCCTAAATTCTTTTTTTTAAATGCAATAAGAAAGTCTGTAGATGGTCAAAGGCAAGACCAGGATGTCCAACATCAAGAAAATTCACTAAAATGACGAGTTGCTAAATGCACAAGCTCACCTGTTCCCCACTAAAACTGCCGGTTCTTTCACTATCTCCTTCAAGAAGTCGACAACCTGATCTCTCCAAACCAAGGCATCATAGTCTATTAGTGCCTTCTCGCTCCAGCCAAATCCTATCAAATCCACAGCATAAACCTTGTATTTTTTAGCCAGTTCTGGTATGTTATACCTAAGAAAACAACAGAGACTTCAGGAGCTTAAAGAAAGTACTATGCAAAGAAAGATTCAGGTCCCAAAAGAAATCACAACTTTATTGTATGTGTCCTCAAAGCACTTATCAATATTATTGAAGAAGAAGTATGTGCAGCATATAAAGAATGCAATTCCATAACTACAATTAACATCTGGAACATTTACAAAATCCCTTTCGGGCAGCAACAATGATGATATTTTTACGATGTGGTTAGAATACAAATGTCAACAGTAGGTTCCTTCTAAGCAAGAATGCACCAATAGCTTGACTCAACAGCTATATAGTCCTCCAAACATGATTCTTAGTTTTAGCAGAAACATTACAATTTTCTGCCCAACTAAGCTATTACTACATGTAATTGACCTCAATCTAACACCACTAAATCTATGGAAAATGGTCATATGCAGACACATAGATCGAATTACCTCCAGTGAAAAGCTGAAGCACCAAATCCATGAATCAGAACAACTGGGAACCCTTCTCCTTCCACAACATAATGAATTTTGTGGCCGCGCCACGTCCAATAGTTGTACCCCTCTGGCTTAAATGGTAGTTTCTCCAGACCTATAATATCACTCCTTCGTCAAGTAATTTTAAAACTAAACTCACACAGGCACAGATATGCAGACAATCCAAGTTACAAATGGAGACTTAACCTTTAGAGGTTTCAGCAACTACAGAAGGGGTAATAACTGAAGCTCCAGCAGCAACAATACCATTCAAAGCAAAATTCCTTCTATTCAATTCACATTTTCCCCCTTCAAACAAAAAAAATCTCTTTAATTTGTCAAAAAAATGAAAAACTAATGGAAACAATGCAAGGTTGAATTGGAAACTTACTGAAATGATTAATTCTTGCAGGCACAGCTAACCTGTTACCTACTGAGTTCAAGCATTCTGTTCTGACAGTGGCACAAGAAGTTGACATTGATTATCTTAGTACAACCTAGAAATCCACGATAAGCTTTGGGTTACAACTGAAAATGGAATTTTAAAGTTGCAATAAAGGGGTGCAAAAGATTTTTTCCTTGTACCGTGTTTTGAATTTACGAGGAACTGTTATATGTGGCTGCAATTCGTTTTGAGCTGGTGGTCGTTTAGAGGCCAAGTAATGTAACCGGCTAACACTTCTTTTTCCCCGGGCAGAATTTTCAAATTTATAAGCTTTTTGTAGGAAGCAAAATTGGAATATTTTTAGGTCCAGCTCCGCGTTGACCTACTACAGTTAAACCTGTAGCGAAATGATGCTATAGAGAACATATATTATAACATAATATAAATATTGGTTCTGAAAAAGCTTGACTTTTATAGTGAAGTATTGTTATATAGGGATGTTATAGAGAGTCTGACTGCATTTACCAATCAAATATTATTCAGTTTGTTTTTTCCTTGATAGTCAATTATTCAGATTTGGTTGAGGTTTTCTGACTCTTTAACTTTAAAGTGTGATCTTTGAAGAAGTTTTTTAAATTGATGGATTTTTAATTCCATTTTAGTTTCAGAAATGACTAATAATTCATGCAGGAAATAATATGGATGGATGGCTGAAAATGGACACCTATCATAGCTAGCTAGTAGCTATGTTAATTTACCAGAAGACCCATCATATGTTATGCTCCAATTTATTTCTAAAAAATAGTGTTTGTTATCCTATGTACTTATGGTCAGGGTAAATTTGAAGCTCCAAAATGAGTAGCTCAACCTTTTGTTCCATGCCTTTCACTGTGAATGGCAACCTAAAGCTGGTCCAATGGAGAAATGTTATATATTCTTCAAATAACCTGGTTGCATATCAGCACCTCAAATTAGCCACTGCACGCAAACTGCTCGATGAAATTGCTAAAAGAACAAGGGGTTCAGTTGCAGATTTACATATCACTGAATGTGCAAATGGTGGGAATTTTGGAAATTCCAATGCAATTGATGACCTATTTGGAGAGTCTGTGATGGATTGTGCTAGCAATCATATGGATGAGCAATATATAATTGATCAGTTGAGGTACTGTAGCAGTGAAGGAATTCTTGAGCTTGGAGAATTATACCATGCTTTAACAATTAAGACCGGGATTTGGTTCAACAAGTTTGTAGCTACAGCCCTTGTTAATATGTACGCCAAATGTGGTCAAATAGACAACGGTAAGATGATATTTGATAGGATGTCTTGTATTGATGTTGCTTTGTGTAATAGCATGATTTGCGGGTATGTAAGCAATGGAATGTTATCTGAAGCCTTTGCTTTCTTCATCGAGATGGGCAATCTGGATATTGTGCCAAATCACTATACCTACTCGATTTTGTTATCTGCTTGTGGGGCTTCTACAGCTGTTAAAGAAGGAAAACAGTTGCATGCTCAAATTGTAAAACTAAAATTGATGTTACTTACAGCAGTGGCGAATTCAGCTTTGACAATGTACAGCAAATTTGGAATGATTGAGGAGGCCGAGAATTTGTTCCAAGGACTTGCCAATAGGAACCTTATATCTTGGACTGCTTTTATATCTGGACTTTACCATCAAAAGGCCTTCAATAAGGCATTGACACTATTCTGTTTGATGAGAAAGAACAATACTGAACCTAATGAATACACCTTTTCTGTGGCCCTTTCATGCGCAGCCTCTATAGAATGTCATGATTATGGTTGCGCACTTCATGCACAGGTAATTAAACATGGAATGATCTCAATGGTATTCGTTGGGACAGCCATCATAGATATGTACTCAAAATGTGCAGAACTGAGTGGTGCTAGAAAACAGCTCGAGGAGATGGGACGTATAGCATCTTGTGCAACATGGAATGCAGTGATAACTGGCCTTGTTCGCAATGATGATGTTGCTGCCGCGTTAGAGGTCTTCCATAAGATGCTAAATAATGATATAGCTTGCGATGAATATACATTTTCAGCTACTCTGAAGGCCTGCTCATTACTACCATCTCCTGCGATCTGCAGGCAGGTGCATTCTCGGGTAGTTAAGGGGAAGTTTGGGACGAACCTGCATGTGGCAAGCTCATTAATAGAAACATATGCACAATGTGGCAATTTAGAAGACGCTGAGAAGGCTTTCTGTCTAACATCTACACCAGATGTTGTGACATTTAATGCAATGATTGGAGCTTATTCACAGTATGGTTATCCAACGAAGGCTATATTCTTGTTTGAAAAGATGGTGGAGAAAGGGATATTACCGACTAGTTTCACTTTCCTTGCTGTTATTTCTGCTTGTAGCCATTGTGGTTTAGTTCAACAAGGGAGAGAGCTCTTTGAGTCTATGACAAGAGATTACGAAATTCTACCTGAAGAGAAACACTATAGCTGCATGGTTGACCTGCTGAGTAGATCAGGGCAGTTAGAGAATGCTCTCGAATTCATAAACAAGTTGCCAAATGAACCCAGTGCTCCAATCTGGAGACCTTTTCTTGCAGGTTGCAGATTTCACGGTTTCCTTGAAATGGCAGAGTTGGCGGCCAGTAAAATATTAGAGCATGACCCAGGTGATGCATCAGTTTATGTCACTCTCTCAAACATGTATGTTGAAGTGGGCAAGGTAAGTGATGCACTCAAACAGAGAGCGCTGATGAAGTCTAAGTCGATACAGAAGGAACCAGGTTGTAGCTGGTTGGAGGTGAATGCAAAGGTTCATAGATTCTTTTCTGGTGATAGAAGACATATAGATACACCAAAAGTATATTACAAATTGGAAAACCTGATGCAAAAGATTCAGACTGACTGTTACAATTTAGCCAAAACATCAATACTTAATCCAGAACTTGGACAAGTTACAGAAGAGAAGTGCTTATTTCACAGTGAAAGGTTAGCAGTTTGTTTTGGCCTATTGAACTTAACTAAGGGAACTACTATACGTGTATTCAAGAACATTAGGATCTGCTTGGACTGTCATACGACAATGAAACATATATCAAAGATCACAAATCGAGATATCATAATAAGAGATAATTACAGATTTCATCATTTTAAGCATGGCTGCTGTTCTTGTGGGGATTTCTGGTGACGTTTCATCAAAGTAGATCCTTTTTTCACTGAACTTTTGTCCAAGTTTAACTAAAGCTGAATTGGTTGATTGGATATACCATTCTGAACATTGAAAAGAGTTGGGGTTGATAAGGCGCAATGGCTAAGATGAAGGTATC
>AWOL01S0086702.1:2853-48105 GCA_000715115.1 Nicotiana otophora
AGAGAAAAAATTGCTTCCCAACAAATGCTTTTATTTGACCAGTTGAATGAGACTAGACAAATAGATCAACGGGAATCGATTGACCAATTGAATGCCGATGATATAACCAAGTATGAAGCTTGGTTAAATGGCATTGTCTTTGGTTTGGACAATCATTTAAAGCAGTTGGAGAATGGAGCTTCATCCTCGTCACAAGCTCCTCGAGAGAATGCAGATAACTCATCTAGTTCTTCGTAGGTGAATCATCTCTAGATAATATCTTGAGTGGTATGCAACAAAAATATGAAAATTTACATTCTTATGATTAGTGTATGCTTTTATTTTTTCTTTTCTTTTTTTTTATTTGTTTCAACGATTGTACGATTGCATGTACTTTGCTCTATTAATGATATATTATGTCCTTTTATATATCTTGTCTCATATATGTTAGGTTTTTTAATATTGTACTATATATGTATTGTAACACCCTGACCTCTTAGCGTGCTTAGATTATACGTCATGTCAAAATGGTTGGAACAAGAGGGGGGAGGGTTCAATTTAATTCCCATCATTGAAAAATTATACAGTGCAAAATAGAGCAAAAAAATAAATTTGTACTTACGAGTATATTTAAGTTGGTAATTCTGTTGATGCAAGGGAATATCATAGTGAAATGGCAGATAGGGTTCAAAAATTACTTTGTGTTATAGGTACTTATAGGTTCGAATTCTCTCTGTGATATTTGTTTTACCTATTAAAATTCTCTTATATGAATTCCCGACTCTACCACAATACGACAGTATGACACTATTACGTTATTATTGGTGATTTATCATCCACAAGCAGTGTCATTTGATTACTACGACGTTATCGACTATGACTATATGTAGGCACAGGTTTTTAATGCATAATCGTTTGTTGACTTTTTATAATAAGCAAATGATTGCTTATACGAATCAGACTATATTATTGCAACGATTCGGCCGGTCGTTTTGAGTATTATAACCTCGTTTTCCCATTTACTGCTCAAGTTATGCTTTATAGTTGTTTTATAACTTACCGTGTTAGTTGGTTTGGGTCCGGAAGGATTTCGGAGTAAAAGGAGACACTTAGTCTCATAATTGAAAACGTAAGTTGGAAAAGTTGACCAGATATTGACTTATGTGTAAATGACCTTGAAAGTTAATTCTGATGATTCCAATAGCTCCGTACGGTGATTTTGGACTTAGGAGCGTGTGCGGAAACTTATTTGGAGGTCGGTAATGAAATTAGGCTTAAAATGGCGAACGTCGAATTTTTGGGAAGTATGACTAGGGGTTGACTTTTTGATATCGGGGTCGAAATCCGATTCTGAAAATTTGAGTACCTTCGTTATGTCATTTATGATTTGTGTGCAAAATTTGAGGTCAATCAGACGCGATTTGATAGGTTCCGGCATCGTTTGTAGAAACTTGAAATTTCAAAGATCATTAGGCTTGAATTGGGGTATGATTCATGGTTTTAGCGTTGTTTGAGGTGATTTGAAGGTTCGACTAAGTTTGTATGATGTTTTAGTACTTGTTGGTATATTTGGATGAGATTCCGGGGGCCTCGGGTGAGTTTCGAATGGTTAACGGATCAAATTCGGACTTAGAAGAAAAAGTTGAAGTTTCTTCCATCTGATGCAATCACCCCTGAGGAAATTCCATCGAAGGTGCGAGCTCGCAAAAGCGAGCTTGCAAACGCAGATGCGGGCAGAAGGCTGTGAGGTAGTGGTCGCAGGTGCGAAGGAAATTCCATATCTGCGCTGAGCGCAAATGCAGTCCCATGATCGCAGAAGCGGAGGCAGGCTTAAGTGATTTTTTCCGCAGAATTGGAGCTTTGATCGCAGATGTGGAAATGGAGCCGCATGTGCGAAACTCCTGGCCAGAATGTTAAAAACAGAGGAGTTCGAGATTTTGTTATTTTTGACATTTTCAAAATCGGGTTAGGCGATTTTTGAGCGAGAAATCACGAAATATTTTGAGGTAAGTCCCTTGTGATCCTTTCTACCACATAATATTGAATTATCATCGAATAATCCGACTAGATTACATGTTTTTGAGGTGTAAATTGGGGATTTGAACTTAGGAATTTGAAAATAAGATTTACAGATTTGGAGGTTGAGTTGAGGTCGGATTTTGGTAAAATTAGTATGGTTAGACTCGTGGTTGAATGAGCTTTCGGATTTGTAACTTTTGTCACGTTCCGAGACGTGGGCCCCACGTGCGATTTTTGAGCTACATTTCGGATTTTGATGAAAAATTAGTATTTTCTTATGGAATTAATTTCAATAAATTTTATTGACTGAAATGAATTATTGTGACTAGATTCGAGGCATCCGGAGGACAATTTGCGAGGATAAGGCATAGCAGAGTAAAGAATTTCACGTTTTGAGGTAAGTAACAGTTATAAATCTGGTCCTGAGGGTATGAAACCCCGGGTTTTATATCACGTGATTATTTTGGAGGTGACGCACATGCTAGGTGACGGGCGTGTGGGCGTGCACCGAGGAGATTGTGACTTGGTCCGTCCCGTGAAACTGTAAAGTTGAATAACTTGTTGTTAGCTATATGCTCTCTATGTGTTAAAGATATTTGACTGTAAATCATGCTTAGGCTATGTGATAGTGCTGTTGGGACCCGTAGAGGTTGCATACTTGTTGAATTATTTGCTAATTGTTGTCTTCTACTCAGTCATGAGTTTACCTGCGTATCATACCTCAGTCTTTCTTGATTTTGTTGATACACTATGTGATCTTTGTTTAGGCCAATCTTTGTGATTTCCGAGAGCCCGAGAGACTAGAGAGGTTGAGGACTGAGTAAGGCCGAGGGCCTGTCGGTGAGGTAAGGATACTATAGCATGTGAGTTATCCGTGCAGCACGTGAGTTGTCTGTGCGGATTATGGCGCTTGGGTTGTAGGAGCCCCTCCAGAGTCTGTACACCTCCAGTGAGCACGGGTACCCATTGAGTGTGAGTGCTGAGGGCTGGTAGCCCAGTGAGTGATTATTGTCCTGAGAGGTTGTACTTGCTTTTCATTTGTTGTTGCACATAGTTTCTATCTGTCATTGTTGTGAAATTCTTTGAAAGATTTTATATCCAGATTACATGAACTTGAACTGTATAGAACTGATTTGACTTAAACTGCTGGATTTGAAAGCATGTTTTTTCTTTGCTAGAATTACTGAAAATGAACTATAATTGTGTAGCTTGTCACTATCTTCAGTTCCTTGTTTATTATTATTACTTACTGAGTTGGTTGTGCACATACTACACTCTGTACTTCGTGTGCAGATCTAGGTATTCCCGGGCATAGCGGGTGTTGATTCTCTCGCATGGTTGATTTTCCGGAGATGCAGAGGTAGGTGCCATGTTTCGCAGACCTTGTATATCCTTCCCTATCTCCTTGTTTAATGTATTTGGTCTTAGACTGTTATAGACCGTATTTTCCAGACTTGTATTCATACTAGATGCTCATATACTTAGTGACACTAGGTTTTGGGAGTATTTATATTTGTACTTGTGAGATTTCTTCCGCTATATTTAATCATTCTCTTTTCAAATTTAAAAGAATACGTGGTTTATTGAGATTGCCGGCTTGCCTAGTATTGAGATAGGCGCCATCACGACAGGTGGGATTTTGAGTCGTGACAAGTTGGTATCAGAGCCTAGGTTACATAGATCTCACGAGTCATGAGCAGGTTTAGTAGAGTCTTGTGGATCGGTACAGAGACGTCTGTACTTATCTTCGATAGGCTGCAGAACCCTTAGGAAAATTTCACTTTCTTGTATTCTGTCGTGCGAATTTGTTGATTCCGGAAACTAAATTTCTGTTATTCTATTCTCTCACAGATAGTGAGGACACGTACTATCGGATCGTACGGTCGGCCACCAGTTAGGGCCGCGAGAGGTCGGGGTCGTGGTAGAGGTCGGGGGTCGAGGTAGAGGTCGAGGTGTAGCTCGTACCATAGTTGGACCAGCAACTGTAGTACCACCAGTCGCTCCAGCTCAGGAGAAGATTCCAAATATAGCTGAACCGACAGGACCAGCTCAGGCACCAACTATGCCCATTGAGATTCTAGGCCTTCAGGAGACTTTGGCCCAGATATTAACAGTTTGCACTGGCCTTGCTCAGGTGGTTTCGTCTCAAGCTGCACCTGCCACTTCTCAGGCCGGGGGAGGTACTCATACCCCTGTTGTCCGTACTCTAGACCAAGTAGTACAGGGACTTCATATACCAGGGGCACTACCAGCCCAGCCGGTTGCAGCTGCTCAGGCCCCGGTAGTTCCTATTATGTCAGATGATGAGCAGAGGAGACTTGAGATATTTTAGAGGCTTAGACCTCCACCATTTAGCGGTACTGAGTCAGAAGATGCTCGGGGTTTTCTGGATAAGTGTCAACGGATGCTTCGGACAGCGGGTATTCTGGAGACCAGTGGGGTCTCGTTCACTACTTTTCAGTTTTCTAGGGCTGTCTTCAGATGGTGGGAGGCTTACGAGCGGCGTAGGCCGGTTGGCGCAGCACCTCTTACCTGGCAGTAGTTCTCCAGTCTATTCCTGGAGAATTTCGTGCCTCAGTCCCGCAGAGAGGAGCTGCGCAGACAGTTCGAGCAGCTTCGTCAGGGTGACATATCTGTGACACAGTATAAGATGAGATTTTTAGAGTTGGTCCATCATGCTATCTGGATGATTCCCACAAACATGGAGAGGATCAGGACGTTCATAGATGGCCTCACTTTTCAGCTGTGATTACTCAAGACTAGAGAGAGAGTGCTCGGTGCTACTTTTGACGTGGTTGTCGACATTGCTCGTCAGATTGAGATGGTTTGCAGTCAAGAACGGGTTGATAGGGAGGCTAAGAGGCCTCATGGTTCAGGTGATTTTAGCAGTGTTCCTTCAGGTGGTCAGTTTTACCGCGGTAGGGGTCGTTCCTTCAGACATGCTCAGGCGACTTGTCCAGCTCATGGTGGTGCATCAGCTAGCCACGGTTCTTACAGTGCTCACTCAGGCCACTCTTCATTCAGTGCACTACCAGCGCAGAGTTCTCATCATCCCTCGTCCGCTCAGGCTTCTACAAATAATTCTCCGGGTTATCAGGAACATCAATTCCATCAGAGGAGGGGTTGTTTCAAGTGCGGAGAATTGGGTCATTTCAAGAGAGATTGTCCTAGGTTGTTGAGTGGGGATCTACAGCAGAGTTCTTGACTAACGGCACCAGCACCAGCTGTTACACCACCCGCCAAGCCAGCTCGTGGTGGGGGGTCAGGCGGCTAGGGGTCGCCTAAGAGGGGGAGCCCAGTCAGGTGGCGGTCAGGCTCGATTCTATGCTTTTCCTTCCATGCCAGATGTTGTTGCCTCAGATGCAGTGATCACAGGTATTGTTTCAGTGTGCCACAGGGAGGCTTCTATATTATTTGACCCTAGTTCCACTTATTCATATGTATCATCATATTTTTCTCATTATCTGGATATGCCCTGTGACTCCTTAATTTCACATGTTTGTGTATCTACACCGGTGGGTGATATTATTACTGTGAATCGTATGTATCGGTCGTGTGTGGTAACTATTAAGGAACTGGAGATTAGAGTTGATCTCTTATTACTCGGTATGGTTGATTTTAATGTAATACTGGGTATGGATTGGTTGTCTCCATGTCATGCTATTCTAGACTGTCACGCAAAAATCGTGACATTGACGATGCCGGGGTTGCCAAAGGTTGAATGGAGAGGTTCTCTAGATTTTGTTCCTAGCAGGGTAATTTCTGATTTGAAGGCCCAACGTATGGTTGGAAGGGGATGTTTGTCATATTTGGCCTTTGTGAGAGATGTTGATGCAGCTACTCCTATTATTGATTCAGTACCAGTCGTGCGAGATTTTCCGGATGTATTTCCTGCAGTCCTGTCGGGTATGCCACCGGACAGGGATATTAATTTTGGTATTGACTTAGTGTAGGGCACTCAGCCCATTTCTATTCCTCTGCATCGTATGGCACCAGATGAGTTAAAAGAATTGAAAGAGCAACTTTAGGAACTCCTTGAAAAAGGGTTTATTAGGCCTAGTGTATCTCCTTAGAGTGCACCGTTTCTGTTTGTGAAAAAGAAAGATGGTACTATGCGCATGTGCATCGGTTATAGGCAGTTGAACAAAGTTACAATCAAGAATATATATCCCTTGTCGCGTATTGATGACTTATTTGACCAGCTTCTGGGGGCTAGGGTGTTCTCCAAAATTGATTTGAGAACTAGGTATCACCAGTTGAAAATTTGGGATTCGGATATTCTAAAGACGGCATTCAGAACTCGTTATGGCCACTATGAATTTCTTGTGATGTCTTTCAGGCTAACCAACGCCCCAGCAACATTTGTACACTTGATGAATACTGTATTCCACCCATATCTTGATTCATTCTTCATAGTATTTATTGATGATATCCTGGTGTACTCGCGTAGACAGGAAGAGAATACACAACAGTTGGGTATTGTATTACAAAGATTGAGAGAGGAGAGACTTTATGCCAAATTCTCTAAGTGTGAGTTCTGGCTTAGTTCGTTGGCATTCTTGGGACACATAGTGTCTAGTGAAGGGATTAAGGTGGATCCGAAGAAAATAGAGGCAGTTCAGAGTTGGCCCAAGCCATCTTCAGTTGCTGAGATTCGGAGTTTTCTCAGCTTGGCCGGTTATTATCGTCGCTTCGTAGAGGGTTTCTCATCAATTGCATCGCCTATGACTAAATTGACCTAGAAAGGTGCTCCGTTCAGGTGGTCAGATGAATGTAAAGAGAGATTTCAGAAGCTCAAAATAGCTTTGACTACAGCTCTAGTATTGGTGTTGCCTACATGTTCAGAGTTTTATACTGTGTATTGTGACGCGTCGCGTATTGGTCTCAGTGCAGTGCTTATGCAAGACGGTAGGGTGATTGCCTATGCGTCCAGGCAGTTAAAGGTACATGAGAAGAATTACTCGGACCATGATCTTGAGTTAGCATCTATTGTTCATGCCTTGAAAATTTGGCGGCATTACTTGTACGGTGTCTAGTATGAGGTATATACCGATCATCGGAGTCTACAACATTTGTTTAAATAGAAGGATCTTAATTTGCGGCAGCGAAGGTGGTTAGAGTTACTTAAGGATTATGATATCACCAATCTCTATCATCCCGGAAAATCCAATGTAGTAGTCGATGCCTTGAGTAGTAAGGCGGAGAGTTTGGGCAACTTAGCATACTTACCGGTAGCAGAGAGGCCTTTAGCCTTGGATGTTCAGGCCTTGGACAACCAGTTTGTTAGATTGGATGTTTCCGAGTCGAATCGAGTTTTGGCTTGTGTGGTTACTCGGTCTTCTTTATATGATCACATCAGCGAGTGCCAGTATGATGATCCCCATCTGCTCGTCCTTAAAGACATGGTTCAGCACGGTGATGCCAAGGAAGTCACTACTGGGGATAACGGTGTATTACGGATGCAGGTCAAGCTATGTGTGCCTAATGTAGATGGTTTGTGTGAGCTGATTCTCCAGGAAGCTCATAATTGACGGTACTCTATTCATACAGGTGCCGCGAAGATGTATCAGTATTTGAGGCATCACTATTGGTGGAGGCGAATGAAGAAAGATATAGTTGGATTTGTAGCTCGGTGTTTAAATTTTCAACATGTAAAGTATGAGCATCAGAGACCGGGCGGATTACTTCAGAAACTTGAAATTCCGGAGTGGAAGTGGGAGTGTATTACCATGGACTTCATAGTTAGGCTCCCACGGACTTTGAGAAAGTTTGATGTTGTTTGGGTGATAGTAGATCGGTTGACCAAATCTGCACATTTTATCCCAGTTAGTACTAATTATTCTTCGGAGCAGTTGGCTGGGATTTATATTCGCGAGATTGTTCGCCTACACGGTGTGCCAGTGTCCATCATTTCGGATCGGGGTACACAGTTTACATCACAGTTTTGGAGAGCAGTGCAGCGAGAATTGTGCACACAGGTTCAATTGAATACATCATTTCATCCTCAGACGGACGGACAGTCCGAGCGCACTATTCAGAAATTAGAGGATATGCTACGCACTTGTGTCATTGATTTCGGGGGTTCTTGGGATCAATTTCTGTCACTCGCGGAGTTTGCTTATAATAATAGCTACCAGTCAAGCATTCAGATGGCTCCGTATGAGGCTTTGTATGGGAGACAGTGGCGGTCCTCGGTGGGTTGGTTTGAGCCGGGTGAGGCTAGGCTATTGGGTACTGACTTGGTTCAGGATGCTTTAGAAAAGGTCAAAGTGATTCAGGAACGGCTTCGCACGGCACAGTCTAGACAGAAAAGTTATGCCGACAGGAAGGTTCGTGATGTTGTTTACATGGTTGGGGAGAAGGTTCTGCTCAAGATTCCACCCATGAAGGGTGTGTTGAGGTTCGGGAAGAAGGGCAAGTTGAGCCCTTGGTATATTGGGCCTTTTGAAATACTTAAGAAAATTGGAGAGGTGGCTTATGAACTTGCCTTGCCACCTAGTCTATCAGGTGTTCATCCAGTATTCTATGTATCCATACTCCGAAAGTATATCGGGGATCCGTCTGATATTCTGGATTTCAGTACAGTGCAGTTGGACGGTAATTTGACTTATGATGTGGAGTCAGTGGCTATTTTAGACCGGCAGGTTCGAAAGTTGAGGTCAAAGGACATAGCATCAGTGAAGGTGCAGTGGAGAGGCCAGCCAGTCGGAGAAGCTACTTGGGAGATTGAGCAGGAAATGCGGAGCAAATATCCACACTTATTTGAGACTCCATGTATTATTCTATACCCGTTCGAGGATGAACGTTTGTTTAAGAGGGGGAGAATGTAACGACTCGGCCGGTCATTTTGAGTATTATAACCCCGTTTCCCCATTTACTACTCACGTTATGCTTTATAGTTATTTTATAACTTACCATATTAGTTGGTGCAAGTCCGGAAGGACTTCGGAGTAAAAAGAGACACTTAGTCTCATAATTAAAAACATAAGCTGAAAAAGTTGACCAGATATTGACTTATGTGTAAACGACCTTGGAATTTAATTCTAATGATTCCAATAGCTTCGTATGGTGATTTTGGACTTAGGAGCGTGTCTGAAAAATTATTTGGAGGTCGGTAGTGGAATTAGGCTTAAAATGACAAAAGTCGAATTTTTGGGAAGTTTGATCGGGGATTGACTTTTTGATATCAGGGTCTTAATTGGATTCTGAAAATTTCAATACCTCCGTTATGTTATTTATAACTTGTGTGCAAAATTTGAGGTCAATCGGACGCGATTTGATAGGTTCTGGCGTCGTTTGTAGAAACTTGAAATTTCAAAGTTTATTAGGCTTGAATTGAGGTATGATTCATGGTTTTAGTATTGTTTGAGGTGATTTGAAGGTTCGACTAAGTTCGTATGATGTTTTAGGACTTGTTGGTATATTTGGTTGAGATCCCGGGGGCCTCGGGTGAGTTTCGGATGGTTAACGGATCAAATTCGGACTTAGAAGAAACAACTGAAGTTTTTGCCATCTGATGCAATCGCACCTGCAGAAATTCCATTGCAGGTACGAGCTGGCAGAAGCGAGCCTGGCAAGCGCAGATGCGGGCAGAGGGCTGTGAGGCAGTGGTCACAGGTGCGAGGGAAATTCCGCACCTACAATGAGCGCGGATGCGGTCCCCTGATCGCAGAAGCGGAGGCAGGCTTAACTGATTTTTCCGCAGAAGTGGAGTTTTGATCACAGATGTGGAAATGGTGCCGCATGTGCGAAACTCCTGTCCAGAATGTTAAAAACAGAGGAGTCCGAGATTTTGTCATTTTTGACATTTCCAAAAGCGGGTGAGGTGATATTTGAGCGAGAAATAACGAAAAATTTTGAGGTAAGTCCCTTGTGATCCTTTCTACCCCATAATATTGAATTGTCATCGAATAATCCGACTAGATTACATGTTTTTGAGGTGTAAATTGGGGATTTGAACTTAGGAATATTGAAAATAATATTTCAAAATTTGGAGGTCGAGTTAAGGTCGGATTTTGGTAAAATTAGTATGGTTAGACTCGTGGTTGAATGGGCTTTTGGATTTTGTACCTTTTGTCGGGTTTCGAGACGTGGGCCCCACAGGCAATTTTTGAGCTAAATTTCGGGGTTTTATGAAAAATTTAGTATTTTCTTATGGAATTAATTCCAATAAATTTTATCGACTGAAACGAATTATTGTGACTAGATCGAGGCATCCGGAAGCCGATTTGCGAGGCAAAGGCATAGCAGAGTAAAGAATTTCATGTTTTGAGGTATGTAACAGTTATAAATCTGGTCCTGAGGGTATGAAACCCCGGATTTTGTAACACGTGATTATTTTGAAGGTGACGCACATGCTAGGTAACGGGCGTGTGGGCGTGCACCGAGGAGATTGTGACTTAGTCCGTTCCGTGAAACTGTAAAGTTGAATAACTTATTGTTAGCTATATGCTCTCTATGTGTTAAAGAAATTTGACTGTAAATCATACTTAGGCTATGTGATAGTGCTGTTGGGACCCGTAGAGGTCGCGTACTTCTTGAATTATTTGCTAACTGTTGTCTTGTACTCAGCCATGATTTTACCTGCGTATCATACCTCAGTCTTTCTTGATTTTGTTGATACACTATGTTATCTTTGTTTGGGCTGATCTTTGTAATTTTTGAGAGCCCGAGAGACTAGAGAGGTTGAGGACTGACTAAGGCCGAGGGCCTGTCGGTGAGGTAAGGATACTATAGCGTATAGCTTGTCCGTGCAGGATATTATAGCACGTGAGTTGTCTGTGCAGCACGTGAGTTGTCTGTGCAGCACGTGAGTTGTCCGTGCGAATTATGGTGCTTGGGCTGTAGGAGCCCCTCCGGAGTCTGTACACCCCCAGTGAGCGCGGGTACCCATTGAGTGTGAGTGCTGAGAGCTAGGAGCCCAGTGAGTGATTGTTGTCCTGAGAGGCTGTACTTGCTTTTCGTTTGTTGTTGCACTTAGTTGCTATCTGTCATTGTTGTGAAATTCTCTGAAAGATTTTATATCCGGATTATATGAACTTGAACTGTATAGAACTGATTTGACTTAAACTGCTGGATTTGAAAGCATGTCTTTTGTTTGCTGGAATTACTGAAAATGAACTATAACTGTGTAGCTCGTCACTATCTTCAGTTCCTTATTTATTATTGTTACTTACTGAGTTGGTTGTACTAATACTACACCCTGCACTTAGTGTGCAGATCCAGGTGTTCCCGGGCATAGCGGGTGTTGATTCTCTCACACGGTTGATTTTCCGAAGATTCAAAGGTAGATGTCGTGTTTCGTAGACCTTGTCTCTCCTTCCCTATCTCCTTGTTTAATGTATTTGGTCTTTGATTGTTATAGACCGTATTTTTCAGACTTGTATTCATACTAGATACTCATGTACTCAGTGACACCAGGTTTTGGGAGTATTTATATTTGTACTTGTGAGATTTCTTCCGCTAAATTTAATCATTCTCTTTTCAAATTTAAAAGAATTCATGGTTTATTGAGATTGTCGACTAGCCTAGTATTGAAATAAATGTCATCACGACGGGTGGGATTTTGAATCGTGACAATTATTTTCCGATGAAATGAATTCAATTAAATCCTTTTCGGACCATGTAACTCCACCCTAACACTTTAAAGATATTGCAACAATCACATCTACAACCATTGATTCTAAATTTTTGCTATACGACACTTTTACAACTATGATAGAGGTATCAATTTACTCCAAATCAACCCCTCAGAGCTCGTTTGGTACAATGGATAAGGGATAATTAATTTCAAGATTAAATTTGAGATGAATTTATCTCACAATTGGTTGGGATAAAATTGCAATATAATTTCGCAACTAGTTATTCCGAGATTATGGTGTTATTTTTATCCCTACAGGAGGGCGGAATAATTAATTCCGAAATAATTAATCATGTGATAACTTATTAGGGGTATCAATGTGATTGAAGTCAACTTCATTTTCGCTTTCCATTTGATTGAATGTTCTAGTATTGACTCAAACTGAATCTATTTAGCTAGCCAAACTAAGATCACGAAATTTAATGCAACTTGCAGCCACAGCATACGACACCCTACTTTTCGATAACGATATTGATTCCTGTACCAAAACTTATAAAATATTTTTTTTTTTTTTTTAAAAAAAAGATCATCAGAAATACGTGAAGATCAGATATTCAACCCAGAGCTGGAGAGCCAAGCAGAGGGAATCAACCATTCAAGGTCTCTACTTGGCATATTTGTCATCGGCGACAGCTTGAACACACCTCTCAATTGTTCCACTGCACATGCATGCAATCTTCCACCAGCATAGGCAAGGCAATAGTAACTTTAACGACTAAAGCTTAGAAAGATGGGAATATTATCTAATTTTTTGTTTCTACTAAGATTAAACCTCGGTTCTAGTGTTGAATCAACTTTATTAACCACTAAGCCACATCTTTGGAAGTTCATTCAAGGTTAGAAGTTATACATCCAAAGCAGTTATCAGATAGTAATTCATCAATAAAGCACTTTCACCAACAATAATGAATGAGATAACTTCAAGTTCCCAACACTACTTTCATGGCAGCTGCAAAACTTCCTAATGCAGCAAAATCACCATCTTAAGCAATTATTAGAACCAAAACAAGAAGGGGACAACCCGGTGCACTAAACTCCCGTTATACGAGGTCCAGGGGAAGGCCTGACCACGAAGGTCTATTGTACGCAGTCTTACCTTGCATCTCAGGAGACTATTTTCACGGCTCGAACCCGTGACCTCCTCCAAGTCACATGGCAGCAACTTTACCAGTTACGCCAAGGACTGAAACAAGGATGACAAAAAAAAAACAATAGCTACAGCCAAAGTGCTAATGCAAGACAAACTGCTGCATACATGGCTATTCTGTCCAATGATATTACTAGGCCTTCACACGTATTTTTAGGGGAAGCTTCAGAAGGAGCTCTCATTCAGAAAGAACCAACTCTTTGTACTAATGTTACAGATCAAGAAGGCTTCAAAATAACTAACGTCAAATGATTCCAAAAGTAATATAACAAACTACAGATATACACAAGCAGGATAAACTCACTTTGTTCAGAAAGAACCGGCTCTTAATCGACTTGAGACTTGAGAATGACAATCCATTTCTACGCGGGTCCGTGTTATGGCCGCATCCCAAGGGGGTGTAAGGTAGGCATACTACTCTGAGCATCAGTGGTTGATTCCACAGCTCGAACACATGACCTATATTGCACCGGAGACAACTTGACTGTTGCTCCAAGGCTCCCCTATTGACTCACACTGAATCCATATTTTCATGTGGCCAAACTATGATCACATAGCGGACAAAGACTTACAACCACAAAATCTGTATTAGCAAATTTACCAAACCATGCCTGAGAAAATTGATCAGGCTCCCAATAATAACTCATACTAATAGACATATAAGATCATCTTAAATTCAACTCAGCCAGGAGATCCAACAAACCAGTGAAAGCACTTAGATTGCTTGACTGCAAGCTAAGGAATCAAACAGTGAAGGATTCTACTTCTTACTATGTTGCTCGGATTCTCCGAAGATGTTGCCGGGTGTGTCGGATCCTCCGAAAATCACGGTGCGGCCTCATTTGGAGAGTCGGCGCAACATAGATTTCTTGGCACAGCCTTGCTTGTAAAATGTTACAATGAGCATCCTTCAATGAGGGTATTACATAGGCCGTACACCCAAAGCAAGAAACACAAATCAGCTAATCCTTGTCCAAAAGGAGAGGGGGGAAACTTCTATCAATAACAAGCAATAAAGAGACTTTAAGTTTCTTTACATTATGTTTGTGACAACTGCATAACTTACAAATACTTCCCTGTAACCAGCTGAAGCATTTCAAAGTGATACAACGGGTAGAAGCAAAGTGTTAAGGTAGGACGACATGCTTCATATGTTGCAATTTTGTCAAAGGACATAACCAGGAATCATATAGAACTTCAGGTTAAGCTTCAAAAGGGGCTTTCATTCAGAAAGAACCAACTCTTTGTACTAAGACGCACAAGAAAAACATCAAAACAACCCTTAATTTCTTTCCGCTGTATTTTTCAGAGGAAAAAGGAAATAAATCCCACAAATAAACATCAAACTTCTTATCTACAAAAAAGCACAAATCTTTTACTTAGTTTCCCTTCTCTTTTATGATAAAATCCATGGGCAGTGTTCTTGAGCCACTATTACTCACTATTTCGCCATATATTTCCTTTGGTTGCCAAAGAGTCAACTAGGACTGTATTTCTTCTCCTCTAGTGAAGTACTCTACAGAATAATTATATTCGCACAAACAAAGTCAGACATAACATCAAAGTAAACAAACCAAAAACAACATATTTCACCTGATTAAAACCAATTTACCTGAGGAGGCGCAACTATTCATTTACGAAACTATTCTATAAATTGAGCAAGCCAATCTCAATCCAGTCACAGAAACACTAGATAAAAGACCAAAAAAAGGCCATAAACTTAATTAGAAAGGATATAAGTTATATGCACAAACTGTGAAATGATATACCATCAGTGTAATTTAACTTGTCATAACATATTACTTACCATTTATTAACGATTAGCAATCAATGCTATTAAATAAAGTCACCTGCAATTACCTTTTAAGTGACCTTATTGTGTAAATATTTTTAAATTGTCAGTGTACATAACATAAATTCTACGAAACAAAGCAATTAGAAGGCTAGCTTACTGAAGATCAAGTTATTAAGCTGCTGTTCACGGTCCATTACTATGATTATGGGCAAAAATTAGCCAAAGAGAAACATATCTCACCTGATAAAATCAATTTAGCAGAGGAGGCTCAAACATCTAATAACACAAACTATTCTATTAAATTAAGCAATCCAATCAGAAACCCATCACTAAAACATTACATAAAACAAAACAAAACCCACAAATTTAGATTAAATCATTTATTTCTGAGGTGCTGCAAGTGCAAGGGGAGCACCAAGAAGGCTAGCTTGCTGAAGATCAAGATCATTGAGCTGTGGGGCTCGAACCCGCAGCTTCCGCCTTGCCAGGATGGAGCTCTGACCAATTGAACTACAATCCCGGGGAAATACGGGATCTAGCAGAAAATTTGATTCTTTTTTCTCTCCGGAACAGGTATTTCTGAAGTACAAAGGGGGATGAACTATTTAGGAGGATTAATGAGATGCAATAATTAGGTGTTCACAGCTGCCCATCTAAACATATTTCATCAAATAACCATATTCTTCAATCACAACCCCATCACTAAAACAATGCATAAAACAAAACAAAACCCACAAATTTAAATTATATCATTTATTTCTGGGGTGCTGCAAGAGCAGGGGAAGCACCAAGAAGGCTAGCTTGCTGCAAATCAAGATCATCGAGCTGTTGTTCACATAAAATTAGACTATTTAGGAGGATTAAAGAGATGCAAAAATTAGGTGTTCACAGCTATCCGGCTAAAAACATTTCAATTGATAAAATCAATTTAGTAAAAGAGGCAGCACAAACATCAAATAACCATACTTTTCAATCACAAACCCATCACTAAAATGTTACATAAAACAAAGAAAAAAACCCACAAATTTAAATTAAATCATTTATTTCTGGGGTGCAATAGCAGCAGAAGGGGGAGCACCGAGAAGGCTAGCTTGTTGAAGATCAATTTCATTGAGCTGTTGTTCACGATCCATCACTATAATTAAAGGCAAACCCAGAACCAAAAACGTAGTCGCAACTATCCACGCAGCTTTTCCAGTGCTTTTAGCAAGTTTTTTGCCTACATACGTGGCATCACTAGCTGCTTGCTTTCCTTTGATCACTATAGATGAACGAGAAACCCTAGAGATTATGCCGTCGTTTTTGTTGCTGCTGTTTGATTTGGTCAAAGAGAAGCGTTTTCCGCCGGCAGATGCCATTGTTGAGGTGGTTGAAGAGGGAGGTTTAGGGTTTTTGCTAGCTTGAGGTTTGGGCTAAAACCCTTGTCATTTATTGAGATCTAAAGAAAACATTTATAGGAGAAATGAAAAAAAGTAGAAAAGCAAGCTTAAGTTTATTTTTAGAAGCATTTTATTAAACTATACTTATGTGTCTTACTTTCTTTTTTTAGTTTGTTTCAAAGAAAATCTTCCTTTTATATTTATTTAATAACACTTTAGTACCACAAAATTTAAGCACATTTAATACATTACACACTTCTTTAGTTTCTAATCATAATACTTTTTAGCGAGAAAATAATATTTTTATAATTAGTATTATTCAACTAGAGAAAAGTTTTGGAAACAACGTTGAATTCTTAAGCTTTCATATTGACAACTCAATTCATTCAATACTACAGTCTACATTAATGAACCAATTTGAACCATAGAGAAAATACATATACAACTTAACAAGAATATCAATTACAGTATCTATTATCCAAAAAGGAATTCTTCTAGTAGTACCGGTCATTTACCCCCCATTTTTTTCATATTTTATCAAGTGATCATGTTAGAGACAAAAACAATCATAAATAATTAAATTATGAGATCCTTCCGGATCAGCTAACAGAATTTTATTTATTTTCTTTTGTCTTGTTAATTGAAGGGAAAAAAAAGTATAAAAAATGAGTAATGTCCCCTGGCAAAGACTGGTACAATTCAATTCAGTATTTTGTTCGTTCGGATTTAATTGTATTGTAGCTCTATAATTAGGATGTTATTTATCATTAGATGAACGACAGATATTGATCCTTAAAACATATTTGAAGCAATTATGTGATAACTTTTTGTTCTTCTCAATCATTCAAGATATTATGTAAATTAATATATTACTAAATCTAATGAGTTAAATATAAATTATTAAAATGTTTAAATATTTTTTTATGAAATATTTTTAATCAAAATTGTATTTTGTTTAATTTAAAACATAAATAAATAAATATTAAAATTGTTTAAAATAAAAATATAATTAAACAGAAAAAGAGAAGAGGAGAAAAGATTGTATTTTGTTTGAAAGACATATTTGAATAAAATTAATGAGATGTTATTTGATAAATCCTGATGTTGCTTGATTCAAGCTGAAGGACAAATCCTGAAGCTTGAATATTGTGTGATCCTCCAGAAAATGATCAGAAATTAGCTCTCTGGAGTTACTCAACAACTTGAGAAATCAAACTATTGTCAAATTGAGTGTTTGACAACATCAAAGCTAATTAGATTGTGAAAATATGGTACTCCATTGTGATTGTCCGATCCTTCGTCTTCATCGCCCTCCGTTTTGTGGGGCTTATATTGAAGAAAACAAAATGAAAAGAAGAAAAATGGGATGGGAGATGCCTAACTTTGTTGAAACATTATAGGACTAAATCAATAACAAGTCATTTTCTTTGTAGTAGTTGGACGACATCTCTTACTATAAATAGAGGCCTTCATTCTTCATTTCAATTACACCAAAATAAGAGAGAAGCAATAGAAGTTAGAGAGAGTAATCCACAGATTGTAGTATGTGAGATAAATAGTGAGTGTGAGTAATATTGTAGTGAGGTATTTTTAAATAAAGAGTGTTATTTCTTTTAAAATTATAGTAGTCTCTTGAGACTACTAAATTGTAATATTATAGTAGTTATATTGCTCTGCTTGAGTATTATATTTTACCCTATTAAAAGAGTTGATGTCGTTGTTACTCTCTTGTGTTATTATTATTTCCCGTGGATATTATTCATGGGCGGGATTATTATTTTTCCCAACAACGTGGTATCAGAACCATGGCGAATAATGGTCCACTATCTTTTCAGTACCCCCGTCTCACAAAAGATAATTATGAGAAATGGTTTCTACGTATGAAAACCATTCTTGGCTCTCAGGATGTATGGGAAATCGTAGACAGAGGGTACACCAAATCCGATAATGAGGAAGTTCTGCCTCAAAATAAAAAAGAGGTCTTGGCAAAGACGAGGAAGAAGGATCAACAAGCCATCACGCTCATCCACCAATGTTTGGATGATCCCATGTTTGAGAAGGTGGCAGATGCTACCACCTCAAAGGAAGCTTGGGGGATTTTACAAAATTCTCTTCAAGGAGTAGACAAGGTGAGGAAGGTAAAACTTCAAACTCTAAGGGCTGATTTTGAAGTTGTAAAAATGAAAGAATCCGAATGCATTTCGGATTATTGTTCAAAAGTGAAAGTTGTTGTAAATCAACTAAGACGATACGGTGAGTACATAGAAGATGTCTGTGTGGTAGAAAAGATCCTTCGCACTTTAACACCTAAATTTAATTTTGTGGTGTATGCTATTGAGGAGTCTAAAGATTTAGACTCTATAATAGTAGAGCAAATGGGGGGCTCTATACAGGCCCACGAAAAAAAGATCAAAAAGGAGACAAGAAGTGCCATTGGAGCAACTTCTTAAAACTCAGGCATCCTTCAAGGATTATGGAGGTGAAAAGAGCTATCGAGATAATGGACGGGGACGAAGCCGTGGTGATCATGGAAGAGGAAGAAGTAACAGTAACAACTTCAACAATGAAGTTAAAATCCACCAGACATTTAAAGGTCGTAGTCGTGGACATAGAGGAGGAAGAGGACGTGGCTACTACCAAGAAAATAATGGACAAATGTATGACAAATCAAAAATTGAGTATTATAATTGTCATAAATTTGGTCATTACTCTTGGGAATGTCATAGCAATATTGAAGAAAAAGCTATCCTTGTTGACGACAAGAAAGAAGAATATGAGTCAACGTTGTTGATAGCACTCAAGTAAGAAGACATGGATGATTGCAGCTCGTGGTATTTGGACAATGAAGCAAGCAATTATATGTGTGGATGCAAAGAGAAGTTTGTGGAGATCAATAAAACGGTGTGAGGTAATGTGTCCTTTAAAAATACCTCAAAAATTCAAATCGAAGGGATATGTACGATTCTGATCTCCTGTAAAGATGGAAGTCGCAAGCTAATTCAAGATGTTTATTATGTGCCAAAATTAAAAAGTAATATTTTGAGTTTAGGCCGACTTCTTGAAAAGGAATATGACATCCACATGAAAAATATGCCTCTGTGGCTTGGAGATTCAGGTGGAATTCTAATTGCTAAAGTGCATATGGCAAAAAGCAGATTATTTTCTCTGAATCTTAAAACAATTGATGCAAAGTGTTTGAACGCTAATGTGCAAGATGAATTATGGTGTTGGCACATGCGATTTGGGCATTTGAATTTTGAAGTACTCAAATCATTGGGAGAAAAGAACATGGTGCATGGGATACCATTAATCAACCATCCCAATCAATTGTGTGAAGCTTGTCTTCTTGATAAACATGCAAGGAGGAGTTTTCCAAAGGATGCCATGTCAAGATCAACCAAACCGCTCCAACTTGTTCATACTGATGTGTGTGGGCCAATCAATCAACCTTCCTTTGGTAAAAGTAAATACTTTCTACTCTTCATTGATGACTTTAGTAGAAAGATTTGGGTTTATTTCTTCAACCAAAAATGTGAAGTTTTTGCTGCTTTTAAAAATTTTAAAGTACTGTAAAAGAAGAAAGTGGCTATGAAATAAAAGCTTTAAGGTCTGATAGAGGAGGCGAATTCACTTCAAAAGAATTTAATGACTTTTGTCAATCTCATGGAATTCGTCTCCCTCTAACGGTATCTTATTCACTCTAACAAAATGGAGTTGCAGAGAGAAAGAATCGAATGATTCTTAATATGGCTAGATGTATGTTAAAAGCTAAAAATATGCCCAAGAAATTTTGGGCAGAAGTTGTATCTTGTACAGTTTATTTGAACAGCAGGTCTCCAACAAAGAATGTTAGAGATCAAACCCCTCAAGAAGCATGGAGTGGAAGAAAGCCAAGTGTCAAGCACTTGAGAATCTTTGGGAGCATAGCCTATGCTCATGTGCCATATCAAGGGAGAGCGAATCTTGACGATCGAAGTGTCAAGCATGTGTTTGTTGGCTATGATACGAGTTCAAAAGGCTACAAGCTATACAACCCAAGTAGCGAAAAGATGGTGGTGAGTCGTGATGTTGAATTTGATGAAGAATTGGCATGGAATTGGGAAGCTCAAGAAGAAACTTCATATGATTTTCTTCCATACTTTAGCGATAAAGAAGAACCAGAGACCGTGAAACTTGTGTAGGATACAACTCCACCTCTTTCTTCAACCAATATCGCATCTCCTTCTTCTCAACAAAGTTCAAATGACCAGCCGCAAAGGACAAGGAGTATTCAAGAGCTCTATGAGGACACCGAAGAAGTTACTAATTTTGATTCTTTATATTGTCTTAGCTGATAGTGAACCAATGAACTTTGATGAAGCTGTTACAAACAAAAGGTGGAGACAAGCCATGGAGGAGGAGATCGAGTCAATAGAGAAGAACAATACTTGGGAGTTAACAACTCTTCCCAAGGGTCATCGAGCAATTAGAGTTAAATGGGTATACAAGACAAAGAAGAATATTGATGGAGATGTGGAGAGATACAAGGCACGATTTGTGGCTAAAGGCTACAAGCAAAGGCAAGGCATTGACTATGAAGAAGTATATGCACATGTTGCCCGCATGGAGACGATTCGTTTGCTCATCTCTTTGGCGGTACAAATAAAGTAGAAGATCCATCAACTAGATATCAAGTCAGCTTTTTTGAATGGCTATCTTGAAGAAAAAGTCTATATTGAACAACCATAGGGCTTTGTGATCAAATATCATGAAGATAAAGTGTTACGGTTGAACAAAACTTTATATGGATAAAAGCAAGCCTCACGAGCATGGAATAGTTGCATCAACAAGTATTTTCAAGACAATGGATTTACTCGTTGTCTCTATGAATATGCTCTTTAAGTTAAAGTTCATACTAATAGAGATATCTTACTTGTTTGTCTTTATGTTGATGATTTTATTTTCACGGGTAATAACCCAAGTTTGTTTGAATCTTTTAAGAAAGATATGTCTCGTGAGTTCGATATGACAGACGTAGGGCTCATGTCATACTACTTGGGTGTAAAAGTGAAGCAGATGGAGGGTGGAATTTTTATCTCTCAATAAATCTATACAAAAGAGATATTGAAGAAGTTCAACATGCTCGATTGCAACCGCGTGAACATACCGATGGAGAGTGGGACAAAATTGTCCGAGTTTGATGAAGGAAAAAAAGTGGATCCCATATTTTTCAAAAGTCTTGTGGGAAGTTTGAGGTACTTGACTTGTACCGGGCCAGATATACTCTTTGCGGTTGGAGTAGTAAGCCGCTTCATGGAAGCTCTTACCTCCACTCACTTGAAGATCACTAGAAGAATTCTTCGTTACCTAAAAGGTACGATCGACTTTGGGTTATTTTATTCTTCTTCTAATGATTTCAACCTTATGGAATTTTGTGATAGTGATTATACGGGAGATATTGATGATAGAAAAAGCACAACTGGCTTTGTATTTTTTCTTGGGTGATTCTGTTATTTCTTAGAGTTCAAAGAAACAATCCATAGTTACTCTCTCGACTTGTGAAGTCGAATATACAACAACAACATCATGTGCATGTCATGCTATTTGGCTAAGAAGATTATTGAAGAAGCTCAATTTGCCACAACTTGAAGCTACAGAGATTTATATTGATAACAAATATGCAAAGGCACTCGCCAAGAATCCGGGGTATTATGATCGAAGCAAGCATATAGATACAAAATATCACTTCATCAGAGAGTGCATTGCCAAGAAGAAAGTCAAGCTCTAATATGTGAAGTCTCATGATCAAGCTGCAGATATCTTTACAAAACCTCTTAAGTTTGTGGATTTTCAGAGATTGAGATCAAGTCTTGGAATGAAAAAGAAAAATTAAAATTAAGGGAGAGATTCGTGGGGTTCATATTGAAGAAAACAAAATGTAAGAAGAAAAATGGGATGGAAGGTGCCTAACTTTGTTGAAAAATTATAGGATTAAATCAATAACAAGTCATCTTCTTTGTAGTAGTTGAACGACATCTCTTACTATAAATAGAGGCCTTCATTCTTCATTTCAATTACACCAAAATAAGAGAGAAGCAATAGACGTTAGAGAGAGTAATCCACAGATTGTAGTATGTAAGATAAATAGTGAGTGTGAGTAATATTGTAGTAAGGTATTTTTAAATAAAGAGTGTTATTTCTTTCAAAATTGTAGTAGTCTCTTGACACTACTAAGTTGTAATATTGTAGTGGTTATATTGCTCCGCTCGGGTATTGTATTTTACCCCATTAAAAGTGTTGGTGTCGTTGTTACTCTCTTTTGTTATTATTATTTGCCGTGGATATTATTCATGGGCGGGATTATTATTTTTCCCAACACGTTTCCCGCAGAAATCTAGCATATGCTGCAAGTATATCGCTGAAAGCAAAACCGCATAGGTTCACAATTAATAGAGACGAATCGAGAGTATAAACTTGACGAGTTCAACCATTAAGGCTCTTATATTAGCACCATAATGTATTGATATTATGGGTCCAGAATTGAACATTTCTAGAAAATTTAGTAGTAGTATTTTACACATATATCTATGTAACAATGGCGAAGCTAGGTTTTTCCACTAAGGGTGTTAAAGTATAAAGAAGTAAACACCCAAGACAATTTAACATATAATGTAATATTTGGCGAAGGAGTGTTTGTTCCACACTGTCCTATGTTCCATATCGGAAATATTTGATTAAGTTGAAATCATTGAAGATAGGCTCCATCGCGATATGAGAATTAATGAACTTGATGTGAAACAGCATAATAAATATGCAGAATGTTAATCTTCATTCTTCTCCTACTAATGTTATCAGTGAAGCACTTTCCACCATTCCATTGTAGTAATCAAACTAAAAGGAATCTGTCTTCAATTCCATAGGTACTTTATGGTTTTAGTTGTATTAAAGTAGTAGTTAATATTTCTATAATTGGAAGATTTTTTATGGCTCGACACAGTTCATCGTTTACCTGTTTCTGTGAAAAGAAGAACCGATGGTTCTTATCGGAGGACCTCGATATGAACCGGCCCAGGGCTTTATCTTGGTCGTGATGAAGTTTCCATATCAACTTTGCATACTGTGAAATAATTTCTCCATCGTTAGCATATGCTAATATTGCGCGAGAGTAGTATTCTTCAGCTCCTTTTAAATCTCCCTTACACTGCCAGGCCAATAACAAGAAGCATAATGACAAATATAAACTTACAAGTTACGTCTAATAATATTCATTTCAATGCAATGTAGAGTTTTCCGCTTGAAAAAGTATGCTATAAGTGTCTCAAGGTAGTCTATTTTCATTTGTTGTCTGTATTTGCACACATTTTGATTGAGGCGAGAGCTCATAAACAACATGAACAACGACAACAATGCTCAGTCCCAAATAAGTTGGGGTCAGCTATATGAATCCTCACTTCTCGATTTAAACTCAACTCATGTCATTATCATTACCAGTGACGCGAAAGCCCACGTACATATACTGTTTTCGACACTAATTGGACTACTCAGATGATCTAAAGAAAAACTAAACGAAAGCAAGTATTTCACATGTTTATTTGATGACATCCTCAGAACAATAAGCAAGAGGAAAAATGGATCTCACTTTAAGCACATGAAGGATGAATAAGTGGTAACCTAGAATGAGAATAAGGGGCATTAACTGATCAAGGAACTGAGCATAGTTTCTTAACAACAACGCGCTATATGGATTTTCTTGAATCATACTCCTGTAGTAATAATCAGCATTTCCACCACCAATATTACCACTTCCAATCCAAAATCCTGCTGCAAGATGCAATGGAGGAGTTAATTACTGGTCTGTTATCTCCTTTACAATCCATGTCCTGAAATATAGTATAACTTCTTCGGTAAAGTACCCTTAGTTTGATTGCAGGGTGTGTTTGTATCGTGCTCGTTCTCAGTGTCATCATCATTAATCTCCCAAAGAAAACTAGCATATGCTGCAAGTACATGGCTTGAAACAAAAAAATCAATGTCAATACCACGTAGATTTGTCCTCTGACGAGAAGTAAAGATTCAAAATGGCAGATTATTATCACCTGTCTTTAGGAGCAGCACGAGTGGCACGTTCAAAGTAGTTCAATGCTCTATCTTTATCATGGTGCAGCTTCCACACCAATTTAGCATACCGAGATAAGATATCCCCGTCTTTTGGATCTGCTAGTGTAGCTTGAAAGTAATATTCCTCAGCCCCGGAAAGATCACCTTTTGACTGTCAAAGTTGCAGAAGGTTTATAAACGACACAAATATCAGAAGAGAACCAAGCATTGGACTAAATCTCATTATGTGGAAACAAGAATAGAGTTTTTAAGGGTAAAACAGCATACGTCATCACAATTCCGTGTATGCTTCATCCAGCCAAATCACTACTAAATCTTTTAAGAGCAGATCTTGTTGAATTACACAGAAAAATTAGAACCAAATAACAATTATATCAGGACGTATTGTGCGTCTCTATGAGGCTATGACCTTCCGAATCATTCATAAATATGTTATGGACAAAATAAATGATGCTAAGACCACTAAAAAAAGAACTCACACACACACACACTTCCTTTTATCAATTTCAACGATCATTATCTTCAGCTGAAATCGGAGGGAAGAGTCGAGAATATTTCTTGTCACTGTTCTTGACCTCTTACAATCGTTTTACATCTCAGAGTTCTTTTGTGTATGCTCAGTTTGCACAGTAATACATCGTCGGCATCTGAGAACACAAGCCCAATGATTGCCCTTGCATGTTTTTATGCAAATGCTCTATAAGGAACACACAATCTTTTAAGTAACCTATAAAACTTTACAGTTGTAGCCCTCAATGAAAACTTCACAATTGTCAAATCTTAGAGAAATGTGCACGGTACAAAGAGAATTGGCCATGTTCATAAACTTAAAATATAAAAAGACCCTCTCAATGGAATGGTGAATAAAGTCTTATAAAGGGTTGGAAGATGTTCTTGGAGCAACCTCTTATAATGTGCCTCAATATCTCCATTTTCATGAAAATCTGAATATGAAGGTATACCATGCAGTAACAGAGTCAGAATTTTCACTAAGTGTCAAAATTTAAAGTGTGTTTTATATGAAGGTATAGAGTCGGAACCATGCACTAGTAAAGTCAAGATTTTTACTAAGTGACCAAATTTAAAGTGTGTTTTATCTGAAGGTATAGACTCAGAACCATGTTGCAGCGTAGTCAGAATTTTCTCTTTTAAGTGTCAAAATTTAAAATCTAAACACACAAAGAAGTCAATGGGATATCAACACATAATATATATATATATATATATATATATATATATATATATATAAAATAAAATAAAAAATTGACCTATCGAAATAATGTAATTTTCTGACGAAGGGGTGTCACTGGAACCATGACCTGCTCTCATTAGCACGCCCTCAAGCAACGGCGTCACAGCACCACTATTGTCCTTGCCATTGCCATTAATCCCAAATCCAGCAGCAACGTACATTGGACCAACTCCTTCACTTCCTCCTCCAATTCCCATGTCTTTAAATCCATCCAAAACTCTTTCTTTATCTTGTTTCCCTTCACCTAATTCTTCATTATCATCTTCTTCTATCAACCCCGTAACTCTTTTTCCAAAGCTGAAATCATCACTTACTATATCTGCTATATCATTTCCTACACTGACAGACCTCACCAATTTCCCATCATTGAACTCCTCCAAATCTTGATTATAAATAGAAAGTGATGGTTCTGTTTGCAACATTATTATCTTCTCTTGCTAATGACAAGACCTTGAAACTACCTTTGATCTATACACTTTATCTGTTGGTCTCAAGGTAAGAGACAAAGAAGTAGCTAGAGACAGAGAAGTTTAATGTTTTTTATGTTGTTGTCTGAAAATGCACAAATGCACGCTTATGTGTGTTGGGTGAAGTAAAAACATACACATGAGTTAATAATAGAATAATGTCACTTGAGTCCATAGGCTAGATACTTTGTCCCTATATAATTTGATGCTCTTGTACAGTGAAACATATACAAAATATAGAAGAAACATTTTTTGAAATTCAATATTCCTTTCATGGTATCAGAGCGGGATTGAATCTACTCATTTACACCTCAAATCAATACTTCTCTTCTTCATTTTTTTTCTTGAATCTACTCATTTACACCTCAAATCAATACTTTTCTTCTTCATTTTTTTTCTTCCTTCACTTCTACAGCAATGGGTACTAGCTGGCTCTGGCTTAGTGAATTCAGCTCATCCATATTTTCTACATCCTTCTGATTATCCAGGGATGAATCTGGTGTCAACAGTGTTTGACGGTAAAGGTTATGGGGTTTGGAGAAGGGCAGTTGTCATAGTCATTTCTGCAAAGAACAAGCTAGGTTTCATTGATGGATCCCTATTTGTTCCTGGTACTGAATCTGGATTGCAGAAGACATGGGCTCGTTGTAATGATATGGTGCTCTCATGGCTGCTCAACTCCTTATCCAAGGAAATAACTGAAAGTGTCTTGTACTCTCATATAACGACCCGGCCGGTCATTTCGAGAGTTATAGACTCGTTTCTCCTATTTCTGCTTTTTTTATGCTTTACAACTGTATTATGTCTTACCGGGTTAGTTGGTTCGGGTCCGGAGTAGTTTTGGAGTGAATTGAAACACTTAGTCTCTTAATTGGAAGTTTAAGTTGGAAAAGTCGACCGAATGTCGACTTATGGAAAAACGACCTTGGATTTGAATTTTTATAGTTCTGTTAACTCTGTTAGGTAATTTTGGACTTGGGAGCGCGTCTGGAATGTGATTTGGAGGTCCGTAGTAGAATTACGCTTGAATTGACGAAAGTTAAAATTTTGGCGATTTTGGCCGGAAGTAAAAATTTTGATATCGGGGTCGGATTGGATTTCCGAAAGTTGGAATAGGTTTGTGGTGTCATTTCTGACGTGTGTGTAAAATTTGAGGTCAATCGGACGTGGTTTGGTGGTTTCTACGTCGTTTATAGAATTTGAAGGTTTAAAAGTTCTTTAGGCTTGAATTCGGGTGTAATTGATGTTTTGATGTTGTCTTGAGTGATTCGAAGGTTCGATTAAGTTCGCATGGGGTTATATGACTTGTTGGTATGATTGGTTGAGGTCCCGGAGGCCTCGGAGTGATTTCGGGTGGTTAACGGCTTGATGGGAGTTGAGGAATTTCAACTGAAGTTGCTGCTACTGGTATAAACGCACCTGCGGAGTGGGAATCGCAGGTGCGAGCCTGCAGAAGCGAAGGAGGAGCCGCAGATGCGGCTAAGGAGGATCTGGACAGAGGACGCAGGTGCGATGGAATTTCCGCACATGCGTTGGTTGCAGAAGCGGATTTAGGGGAGCAAGTGCGAGTTTGGACCGCATGTGCGATGTAGTTCCCGCACCCGCGAAGAGCGCAGATGCGGTCACTTGATCGCAGGAGCGGAGGCAGTGTTTAGGGATTTTTCCGCATATGCGGAAATAGAGTCGCAAGTGCGAGAAGTCTAGGCAGAACGTATAAATAGAACACTTCGAGATTTTTCATCATTTTTGAGCTCGAATTTTGGGGATTTTGAGAGAGATTTCAGAGTAATCACTAAGGTAAGTTCCTTGTGCCTATTTATCTTCAATAATGGTATTTCCCCACTGATTTTACACCTAGTTGGTGAGTGTTTGAGATGAGATTTAGGAGATTAGGGTTTGGGGATTGGAAAGTGAATTTTGGGATTTTGGAGGGGCACTTGAGGTCGGATTTTGATAAATTTGGTATGGTTAGACTCTTGAGTGAATGGGCTTTCAGGTTTTGTGACTTTCATCGGGTTTCGAGATGTGGGCCCGGGGGGCGGGTTGAGTCGATTTCAGATTTTGGACTATATTTTAGTAGTTTTCTTGTGAAATTAATCTTTTTAGACAATATTGATTATCTCGTACTGTTTGTGGCTAGATTCGGGGCATTTGGAGGCCGATTTGAAAGGCAAAAGCATTTTGGAGTAGGATTTCTGCGCGGTTGAGGTAAGTAACAGTCGTATATCTGGTTTTGAGGGTATGAAACCCCGAGAATTGGTATGATGTGAATATTTGGAGGTGACGCACATACTAGGTGACGGGTGTGTGAGCGTGCACCGTGAGGGATTATGACTTGGTCCGTCCCGTGAGACTATAAAGTCCATTGTTATTACTTGTTTTTCTTTGCCTTTGAGCAATTAACTGTCTTTCATGTTAGAAACCATGCTTAGGCCATATGATATCACTGTTGGGACCCGCAACTGTCGTATACTTATTGAATTGACTGCTAATTGATGTCTTGTACTTAGTCACAGTCTTACTTGTGTGTTTTATCTCTGTTCCCTCTCATTTCTTGTTGATACTTATTGTATTCTCTGTTTGGGCTAATTATTATGATATTCTATGAGCCCGAGGGACTGGAGAGGTTAGTGACTGAGATAGGGCCTGAGTGTCGAGATGTGAGGTATATGGATCGGGTTGCATGCCGCAATAAGCCTTCGGGATATATATATATATATATATATATATATATATATATATATATATATATATATTAATTATTGGATCGGGTTGCACGCCGCAACAATATTGAATCGGGTTGCACGCCGCAACAATATTGGATCGGGTTGTACGCCGCAGCAATATAGCGCTTGGGATGAAGGAGCCCCTCCGGAGTCTGTACACCCCAGTAAGCGCAGGTACCTATTGAGAGTGTGTATTGAGGGCTGAGAGCCAAGAGTATGAGCTGTTGAGATGAGTTGAGTTACTGCTGCCTTGAGAGGTTGTACTTGCTTTTATTTATTGTTGCATTTAGTTGTTATCTGTTGTTGTGAACTAATTTGACTTATACCACCGTATTTGAAAGCATGTTCACTCTTTACTGAAAACTTTGAAATGATCTGTATTTTTATAGTTCGCGACTGCTTCTCAGTTCCTTATTTAATTCTGTTACTTACTGAGTTGGTTGTACTTATGCTACACCCTACAATGCATGTGCATATTCAGGTGTGTACGGTTCTGGCGGTCGTTGAGTTCATGCGCGGGCTGATTATCGGAGGAGGTAGCTGTCAGCGTCCGCAGTCTTTGTTTCTCCTTTCTTATTATCTTTTCTCTTTTGTATTGGCATTTGACATAGACTGTAGTAGACTTTGTTTTCTAGATTGGTTGTTAGATGTTCATGACTTAGTGACACCCCGATGTCGGGCTATCATTCCGCACTTGTATTTTGGGTTTTTACCCCTTTATTATGTAAACCTTCAGTTAGTTTAATTGCTTTAGCTCACTTCTGTTATATATTGAAAGTATATTGATAATGTCGTCTTGCCTAGTTCCACGATAGGCGCCATCATGACTGGTTAGGTATTTGGGTTGTGACATCTCAAAGTGCAAAGGACCTTTGGAATGACCTGGAAGACAGGTTTGATCAAACAAATAGAGCCAAAATATTTCAATTATAGAAAGAACTTAGTGTTGTGGTGTAGGCTAACTCTAGTGTGTCAACCAACTTCACTAAAATAAAAAGTTTATGGGATGAACTTGATGCATTGAATACCAATTCTGCTTGTATTTGTGATTGTGACTGTGGAGCAAAGGCAAAAAGCCTAAAAACACATCGGTAGGGGTGTTCATGGTTCGGTTTGGGTCGATTTTTTCCTAAAAAGAAACCAAACCAAGTAAGTCGGTTTTTCAAATATTGGAACCAAACCAAACCAATTAAGTCGGTTTTTTATCGATTCGGTTTTTATCGGTTTTTCGGTTTTTTCGGTTTTTTGTCGATTTTTTCTTAAATATGAGACATACACTACCAAACGTATATTCCGGCGAGTACATTTTCAACGTAACGCTATCAAACCAATTGCTCTTTGAGAAATCTATCATTTACCAAGATATATTGATGATAATTGACTCAAATAGTGATGAATAACTTAAGTACTCAATTAAAAATCGATTATTTTTAACATGAAATAAATTCTTGTACTTAATAAAAGAAAGCTACCAATCAAACTAGAAGACAAAGAATTAGATTATTATAATAGTAAAGAACTAGACTACAAATACAAATAACTAATATGTACCATAAAATTTTAGAAACTTTATATAAAAATATACATATATATAGGTGTAATAATAAATTTAAATAGCTACTTTTATAGTCGGTTTGGTTCGACTTTTTTTATTAAAACCAAAACCAAACCAAATTTGATCGGTTTTTAAAATTTAAAACCAAAACCAAACCAAACCAAACCTAAAAATATCGAATTTTTTGGTCGGTTTGGTTTGGTTTTTGGTTTGGTTAGGTTTTCGGGTTTTTATGAACATCCCTACACATCGGGATAAAAGGTTACTACAATTCTTAATGGGTTTGAATGACTGTTTTATAGGGGTAAGGAGCAACGTCTTATTATCTTCACCCTTACCATTTATTGGCCAGGCCTACTCCTTTGTGATTCAAGATGAAAAACAAAGGGAGATTCATGCTAATCCTGCTCAACCATTAGATTCTACCTCTTTCATTGCAGCCAACTATGCAGGAAATGCCAGGAAAATAAATGATAATAGAGGACAGAAAATAGGTTTTGATGCTAAGAAAGCAGGACTTACATGCGCTTACTGTAAGAAGGTTGGTCACAACATTGAAAAGTACTACATGCTCTATGGGTTTCCTGTAGATTTTAAGTTCACAAAGCAGAGGAGATATCAAGGAGGAGTGCAGGCTAACGGTGCTTTTAACACAGTTGAAGAAAGTGAGCAGGGGGTGCTAATTTAGCAAATACTCAGACACTTACTCAAGAAAATGTGACAGAGTTACTATAGCTTCTTCAACAAGTGAAGATGGCACAACATGGAGCAAGTACCTCTGAAGCTTCTGCAAACCTAAGTTGTGCAGGCATAACAAGGTTCTTCAACACTTATGCCTGTCTCATTCAAATTAATAGTGATTCATGGATATTAGATAGTGGAGCCATTGAGCATATGACTTTTAACAAAGCTTTCTTCTCAGATTTAAAGGCTTTACCAAAATCTGTCATGGTTAACCTACCTAATTCCTTTAGAGTAAAAGTTACTCATTCAGGCTCTATTTCACTCTTGCCTAATCGAATCTTAGATAATGTTTTACATATTCCTTCCTTTAGGTATAATGTGTTATATGTGCACAAGTTGTGCAGACAACTTAAGCAATATGTCTTTTTCATTCCTTCTTCTTGTTTTCTACTGCAGGGCCCTTCATTGAATAGCCCCTATGGAGATTGAGGACTCTACATCCTCAGATCAAGACCTTCAGTATCAGTCTTAGATAGTTTGTCCAAATCTAGGAATGTTTTTGTTTCCAAAAGGAAGTCTACTTCCATTCCAGTTTTAAGTTCTTGTTTTACTTTTTCTGATTCCAATGTAAGAGAAAAGTTGTGGCATTATAGGCTAGGCCATATTCCATTGAGTAATATGAAGAATATTTTGTCTATTCCTACTTCTTCATGTTCTCATTTCTCATACCCCTGCCATGTTTGCCCAATGGCAAGGCAGACTAGACTCCATTTTCCCTCAAGCTCTATCTCTACTAAAGAAACATTTGCATTAATTCATGTGGATACTTGGGGACCATATAGTAGTGCGACATATGATGGTTACAAATACTTTCTCATCATTGTTGATGACTTTAGCAGAGCCACTTGGACTTATCTACTAAGTACCAAATCAAATGCTTTCACAGTTTTAAAGCCTTATCTAGCAATGGTGGATAGACAGTTTCATTCTAAGGTTAAAATTATTAGATCACACAATGCTTTTGAATTAGGAACTGGAAATATTCAGTCAGATTTCCTTTCTTCACAAGGAACTATTCATCAAACCACTTGTGTGTACACCCCACAACATAATGGTGTAGTGGAGAGGAAGTACAAGCATTTATTAGAAATATCTAGGGCACTATTGTACCAGTCATATTTACCTGGTTTTTATTGGGGAGATTGTTTACTCACAGTAACCTACCTAATCAACAGGTACCCTTCCAGAGTCTTACATTTTAAGACCCCTTATGAGATATTGTTTAAGGTCAAGCCCGATTACTCTAACCTTAGGTGTTTTGCTTGTTTATGCTTTACTTCCACTATTATAAATCACAGAACGAAACTTGATCCTAGGGCAGTATCTTGTATTTTCCTTGGGTATCCACATGACAAGAAAGGTTATAAAGTGCTTAACCTTAAAACTCTTAAGACTACTATTTCTAGAGATGTTGTGTTCCATGAGGAATTCTTTCCCTTTGCTTCTATAAACTCACCTACCACAAGTCATCCTGTTTTTTCCCTTGCTAAACCAAGTTATTCACCTAGTCCAGTTTCTGATTTTTTTACCTGAAACTTTACCTATCAGTTCACATTTCATTCCTACTTCTTCAAGTCCCACACCCCAATCTATTCCTACTCCTCTGTCTACTCCTACATCATCTCATATTCCATCATCTTCTATATCCCCTATCTCATAGACCAATATTCTTATTTTTTCACCTCTAGATTCTAAACCTATGATGGATACTCTCATTGGAAAATCTTTAAGGACTCATAATTCACCTTCCTATCTTAAATATTATATCATCAATGCACTCAAGCTCGCAGATGAAAGTAATTCTTGTTTCCTCACTCTTGTCACACCAGATTCACTATGTTTTAGTGAACGTTCCTATGCTAATCAACATATGCTCAATTCTCTATCTAATGTTCAAGAACCAATTAGTTATAGTTATGCTGCACATCACCCAGGATTGCAGGAGGCTATGGCAAAGGAAATTGAGGCTCTTGAGCTCAACAAAATTTGGGAGGTAGTTGAACTACCTCTTGGTAGGAAAGCCCTACCATGCAAATGGGTGTACAAAGTTAAACAACATTCGGATGGAAGGGTAGAACGATTGAAAGTAAGGCTAGTCATTAGAGGGGACATACAAAAAGAATGAGTGAACTTTACTGAAACATTTTCACCGGTGGTCAAGATGAACACCATCAAGTGTATACTTGCTACAACAGTAAAATGAGATTGGGGTTTGTATCAGTTAGATGTGGACAATGCGTTTCTACATGGATATTTGCATGAGGAAGTTTATAAGAAATTCCCAGCAGGAGTTATCCCACCATCTCCTACACATGTCTGTAAATTGAAAAAGTCACTTTATGGACTTCGTCAAGTTTCGCGACACTGGCATGCTAAGCTCACCAATGCCCTAAATTTTAAATATTTCACTCACTCATTAAATGACTACTCCATGTTCTTCAAAAGGTCAAATTCCTTTATCTCTATTGTAGCTGTCTATGTCGATGATATCTTACTAACAGGTAATGATACAGCAAAATTACAAGCACTAAAAGATTTTCTTCATCGAGAATTTAGAATCAAGGATCTTGGGGACTTACATTTTTGTTTTGGGTATGGAGGTGATCCACGAACCTTATGGATTGATCCTTTCACAAAAGAAGTTTACCTTTGATCTTCTCAAGGAATTTGATGCAATGCAACTGATTTATGTTTCTTCTCCGCTTGATCCAACATCTAGGCTTCTTGCTAAGACAGGGGATCCTATAAAGGACCCTACTATGTATCATCATTTGCTTGGTAAATTGAATTACCTAATACATACCAGACCAAATTTATCTTTCACGGTCCAGCACTTGAGCCAATACATGCAGGACCCCAGGAAACCCTATCTTGATGTTGTTTATCGCGTGCTTCAATATTTGTCGAAGGATCCTGGACTTGGTCTTTTTATGTCATCTTCATCCTCTTTTCAGCTCTTGGCATTTTGTGATTTGGGTCGGGCGACTTGTCTAGATTCACGCAAATCAATAAGTAGTTTTTATATATCACTTGGAGCTTCGCCGATTTAGTGGAAATCTAAAAACCAAACCTCAATTTCTCTGAGTTCTGCTGAGGCCAAATATCGCTCAATGCGACGAGTGGTTGCAGAACTTACTTGGTTGGTCTGTCTCTTTGAAGATCTCTCTATTCCCATAACGCTCCCGGTTCATTTACCTTCAGATAGCCAAGCAGTGATGCATATAGCTAAAAACCTCGTGTTTCACGAACGGAAGAAACACGTTGAATTGGACTGCCATTTTGTCTGGCAGCAGTTCTTGTCCGGTTTGATTTCCCTCTCTTTTGTTCGATCTTCTTCTCAACTGGCGGATCTCTTCACAAAATCGCTCCCAGGACCTCATCACCATTATCTCTTGGACAAGTTGGGGGTATTTTCTTCCCCCTCCAACTTGGGGGGGGGGGGGGGGGGGGGGGGGGTATTGGTCTCAAGGTAAGAGACAAAGAAGTAGCTAGGATAGAGAAGTTTAATGTTTTTGATGTTGTTGTCTGAAAGTGCACAAATGCACGCTTATGTGTGTTGGGTGAAGGAAAAACATACACACGGGTTAATCAATAGAATAATGCTACTTGAGTCCATAGGCTAGATACTTTGTCCCTATATCCTTTCTGACACCAACCCTTTTAAATTCCCATCAGATTGAGCTCTCTGGATTGATTTTCGACGAAGATTACTGATTTTTGGGCTGAATTCGGAGTTGCATGATTGAAAACACAAATGGTTTGAAGGGTGAAATAAGATTGCCAATATAGTGATCAGAGGTATTATCGAAATCTCTCTTTGGACTTTTTGGAAAAAGTGTTTGTGAAACTGAAGTTGATGAGCTTCTGAGGAGCATTATTTGTATGGTGTGATCTATGGCTGTTGCTTGAGACCGAGAAAACTTGATTTTATGGAGATCCTAAATAAAGTGTTCAAAAATGATAATTTGGTAGTTAATAACAGTCACTTCATTGACTATATGAATCCTCACTAAATATATATTTTTAATTTAAATCTATTTTAGATTAATATTATACAAAATAAATATTAAATTACTAGATTTTTCTATGTTTTTACTCGTATAAGAATTTTTAAGAGGACTAAAAGACTCTTATAAAAATATAAGATAGTAAACGTATTAACATGACTAAAACATATTAGTCAGAAGTGGGAAAAAAATATCCCACTAAAGAATTTGGATGGGAGAGTGTGATATATAATGTAGCCTACCTTTGATTTGTTTCTTCTTACTATAGTAGATGGTGGTGCATGTAAAGATGTTTGAGATAAGTGAGTGCGATGAACCTACGAAGAGGAATACAGTCAGACATCTTTATAACAATATCCTTATATAATAATCATTCACTATAAAAGTCGAGTTATTTTCTGAACTGAATATTATATTATGTTATAATAATACTTCGGAACAAACAAGACTGTTATGAAGAAGTTTGATTGTATATGTAGATACAAAAGCTATTTGGAGTACCATATAAATAAAATAAATAAATAAAAATTGGGAACAACTTAGAGAATAGGGAATGACAAGAGCGGGTTGCTCTAGTGGCAAGCACATTCCACTTCCAACCAAAAGGTTGTGAGTTCGAGTCAACCCAAGAGCAGGGTGGAGAGTTTTTGGAGGGAGGTAGCCGAGGGTCTATTAGAAATGGCCTCTCTACCCCAGGGTAGGGGTAAGGTCTACGTACATACTGCCCTCCTCATAACTCACTAGTGGGATTATACTGGGTTATTATTGTTTAGAGAATAGAGAAAAGCTGCGTGTCTTCCTAGAAGATATACGTGTAAGAATTTCAAGCTTTTATAGTCAGTCCCTTCTTGGACAACCATTAAAGAAAACAGAAAAGAGTTTGGTTTTGATTTTATATTCAATTTGGAACCTAGACTAATGCATATTAGTATTGCTAAGATTTATTAAGGGGCTAGTAAATTTATTCGTGTTTCGCCTGATTATAAAAGTTCTTATTAAATATATGACATAACGTTTTTAATATTGGAATATTTAAAAGTACTCTATCACTTAGAGTTTTTCTTTCTAATTTTTAAATTCTTAATCTTATACAAATACATCTACAACTGCTAAACTTTAGTGGCAAATGATCTCATGTGGTAAAACTGTTTCAATAATTATTGATTTTTACCACACAAACCTTTCTTGACCCTTTCAATACTTGTTAGCTAGCTTTTGATGAATCTATAAGATATTAGCAGTAATCTAGCAGTAATCACCAGTTAAAAGGAGCACAAATTAAACGAATTGGAAAATACAAAGTATTGAAACCAAATACAGTCAATTTATTTTCCAAATATGTCCAAGAGAATAAAATCCAGACATGTCCCTTAGTCCCATGTCTCGACAAAATATAGGAACCAATATCTTTTTGTGTAAGTTCTCACCACTACAAGAAATAAGGGCTACTACAACATTTTTATAAATGTCATATTAAGTCACATAAATGTCACAAATTTCAATATCGACGTTTTTTTGACACTTAGTTTAAATGTCGGGAATTTTCCGACATCTATATTAATGTCGGTAAAGAATTTATAACATTTATTTACTGATTATTTATGAAACGTCGGATTGAAATTTCTAACATTTAGAATACTATGAGTAATAAAAAGTGATATTTATTAACCACTATTATCAAATGTCAATGGTATCAGTTTCTACTTACACTTGTGCAACACATCCGGCTAATGTCGAAAACACACAATGATCTTTGTACTTAATATTGAAAGCACATTTGCTATAAGTGCAAAAGCTAATATTCATTTCATTATACCTGAAGGCTGAAGCCATAACCATCCAATTCCAAAATATATACATCCAAATGTCATTCACCATAGACAATTTGAACTAAAGTAAAATACTATGAAAAGAAGATCCCTATAACTAATTCCAAGTGTATGCCTAAGTAAAATCTAACTAAGTTTAGAACAGCAAGAGATTTCTTCACTTCTTCTTCAACTGTCTTCCACTCTTTTTGCTACTGTTTTCAAGGAGCTTCTTCTCCAATTCACTTGTGTGTCTGCCCATTTGATACTCTCTTGAATTGAGACAAGAATATTGTCTGATGTAGTCACCTATGCATTTATAAAATGAGAAATATACTAGCAAGCCGTTGAAGTTAAAATTACATCCCATGCTTAACGGAGAGCCTTGTCGTACGTAACTGGTAAAGTGGAGCGCTGCCACGTGACCAGGAGGTCACGGGTTCGAGCCTGGAAACAGTCTCTTACAGAAATACAGGGTAAGGCTACGTACGATAGACCCTTGTGGTCCGACCCTTCCCCGAACCAAGCGCATAGTGGGAACTTAGTGCACCGGGCTGCCCTTTATGCTTTAACATATTAGCAAGTAGAGAATATATGTAATGTAGCCTTTTTTACAAGTATCATCTATGCAGTAGAGAAGACCTCTTGTTATATTCCAAAGTTTGTCTTCAATTAATAACAACTACGCCTCAATCTGAAACAAGTTGGGAAGTTATCTTTGAATCAATGAACAAAAATAATTCTATAAGAGTAGAAATATATAACTACAAGAAAGAATAATGAAACGATAGAAGAATTTCAAATCCAATTTTGAAGTTGCACGTCGAAGCGATAGAAGAACTTTAAATCTTATAAAACTTCATACACAATTGTGAAGTATGTTCCGAAGTGGATAAATTATATATTTTTTTGTGCAATGCAAATATGACTTTATTGGTGGCCCCAAATTTTGGTATATTTACACGTAGCCTACATTAGGATATTTTTCATTCTTATGCTTGAATCCGAGAATTTTAATTAAGGGTGGAGGGTCATATCTATTTCGCCGCAACCCTTATGATATAACATACGGTGTATTGCATACATCAAATTATGACAAGAAATACACAAGTCGAAGAAGACTAAATGCTTTAAGGAAAATCCCACGTATGACTAAATTCTTGCCTAAAAGTAAGGTCCATATAGTGATGCCCTTTTAACTTAATAACATTTAAACAATAAAAAGAAAATCCCCTAAATGCGTCAATACGGTATATTATGTAAAACACAAAGTTGATTCTAACTTAATTCTTCATTGTATATGTTGCTTTAATGTTCTCTCGAGAGCTCACCTTCTTCTCTTACCCCAATTTCACTTGGGGTCTCTCCTCCACGTCCATCCCAAAACCTTTCCCTCGTCGTCTCTTTCAGTCGGACGACGAGCAAAACCTCTTATTTTTATCACCACGATCACGATTATTCTTATTTCTTCAAAATGCCACCAATTTCCAAGATGGGAATATTAAAATCATTCCAACTCTTGGAAATTAACATCATATCCGCCCAAGATTTGGAACCTACGTCCAAGAAAATGAAAACCTACGCCACCGCGTGGGTCCATCCGACACGAAAACTCACCACGGGCGTTGATGCCGAAGGTGGCAACAACCCTACGTGGAACGACAAGTTTGTTTTTCGAGTGGACGAGGAATTTCTCCGACAAGACACATCCGCTGTCCACATTGAGATTTTTTCTGTCCATAATTGGTTCCGAGACTCGCTCATCGGAACGGTTCGTGTCCTCGTCGGAAACATAATTCCTCCTATTCGAGCTTACGGCCACCATAATCACCATCTTGGAGTGCGTTTTGTTGCACTGCAGGTATGTTTGTTCATTCCTTTTTTCTCTTCATATGTTAATTCTTGGTTATCGATCACTAACATTATGTATTTACGTACATACGTAGTTGCATGCATGCAATCAATTTGAGATATTTTCTTTCATCTTCCTCTATTGTTTAAATAATTTCTCTTCCTCTTTTTTTGTTCTTTTGTTCCAATTTACCTTTTCTGAATGCATGTATTTTTATTTTCTTTTTATTTTCGTAGAAATTCCACATTTTCACCCTTTTAATGTAGGTGACAATGCCTTAAAATAACATGTCATGAATTAGGTACTCCCTCTTTTTTTAAAATAAATTGACATTATTTCCTTAGTAGTCTGGTCCAAAAGATTGGCACCTTTCAATATTTTTTAATATGAAGCATTTATAGCCACACAAATGCTATGACAGGTTTTAGACCACAAGTTTTAAAAAATTTACAACCACACAAATGTTATGGCTTATTTAAGACCACATATCTTAAAAGTCTTCTCTTCTTTATTAAAGTTTGTGTCAAGTCAAACTAAGATAATATTTTTTGAAATGGATGGAGTATATATTAATACACCGATATAAGTATATATTAATTATCAGTATTCTACAGATCTATTGTCTTTGAGCTTAGGGTCTCCCGAAAACAGCCTCTCTATCCCTCTGGGGTAGGGGTAAGGTCTGCGTACACTCTACGCTCCCCAAACCCCACTTGTGGGATCCTACTGGGTGGTTGTTGTTGTTGTTGTTGTAAAGTTATTCTTCTTAACAAAAGTAAATATTTTCATTAAAAATTACATTTAGTTTTTAAAAATGGGTTAATTAATTTGTGACTATGGTGATCGTTACTTAATGGTTCAATATTTCTTCAATAAATCTACTTTAACTGACATTTAAAAGGTCAATCTATTTTTTTGTACGTAGATACGTCGTCCATCAGGCCGTCCTCAAGGTATACTGAACATCGGCGTGGCGTTGCTTGATGGTTCTATGAGAAGTATGCCACTATATAGGCAAATGAGCACATCAGCAGTTGGATATCGCGATTTGATGGAAGAAGATACACATCTACCACGCAATAACGAAAGCAAGCATAACAACACCAGCACCAGCAACAACAACAACAACAGTAACACCAATAATGTTAATACATTAAAACCTATATTACGTCGATCAAGGAGTGAACGTAGCGAACGTGTCACGTTCGATGACATTTCTATGGGTAATAGTTCACTAGTTGCAGTTCCCTCTAAAATAAAGGCTAAAGCTCAAGATAAAGAGAACTCAATACTTAGTATTTCATTTGAGCCTCCGACTCATATGATGAAAAAGAAGGGGAAAGCAAGTTCTGTTATTAGTGGTGCAGAACTAAGGGAGAAACCAAAATCAGAAGGTAAAAAAGGTAAATCGGGTTCTGTTTTGAGTGATTCAATTGTGAGCAAAGAGTCATCTAGTTATAACTGGCCCAATAATGAAAAGCCCAAGCCCAAACTCAAACTTATTGAGTTAGAAATGGGTAACAAAAATGAGCCCACAACTAAAGTAATTGATGAACAATCAGTTACAAAGTCCAAGGGCTTAGGAGTTGGTGAGAAACCTAAAGAGACACCAATACCACAAATTGGAAAGCCCATTGTGAAGTATAGTGGAAATGAATATGGAGGCCCAAAAGGCCCAATGCAAAATGGCAAGTTTGTTTATGGAGGCCCATTAAAGGCAAATTCTCTTTGGTCCGAGTCCGAAATTGGGCCTTCAGCATCTGAAGTGGCAGCTACATTGGTCGAAAAGAGATATCCATTGGATGATAAAAAGAGCTCAGTCTTGGATGGTTGGAGCTTAGATGAGAGTGCTGAGGGGCTCCGATCGAAGCTCGAGAGGTGGCGAACGGAGCTTCCACCGATATACGATCGTGGGATGGCCTCAAGCAGCTATCATTCGACCGGACGTCACCCGAGAAGGCATTCGGACGGAGGGAGTAGCTTGTTTTCTTGCTTTGGTAATATTTGTGGGTTTGAATGCCAATGCATTTGTGGTAAGCCTCAAAGGAGAAGTCTTAACAACAAGTATCGTAGCCCATCAACTGCTAGCCGATCATGGCTTTAAAAGCCCAATTCTAAGCCCAAGCCCAATTAGATTTTAAGGCCCAGTGCAAGAAGAATGATATATTGGAATTGAGGAATTTAATTGGGGAATCTTGTTGTTTAGGTCACTCATTTCACTAAACTTGTTCATTATTATTTTTATTTACAATGCTGTAACTATCCTTTTCCTTTGGATTTTCAGGAGCAGAATTTGTCAAAATAATATATGGTTTTCTTTAGCGGAATTTCTCATAATTATATTCTCTTCTTTTTTATTTATACCCCTTTTTGATAGCGGTAGTCTGTACCAACTTGCACGCACTTTCTCCTTTCTATACATTTAGACTTGAGCAAATGGAAAAAAGAGTATCTCACTGAAATTTGAACCTTAGTCATCTTTCTTCTGCACGTCCAAACTTAGGCAAATGGAAAAAGTCACATCATGTTTTGAACGTTGGTCTCGAAATCTTTTTTTCCACTTCACTAACCACTAAGCCACACCCGTGAATGTAACTATGTGTGTTTCTAAATTTGAAAACCACATGTTTCCTCTCTTCTAGAATTGACCAGAGATACTTATCTATTTTTATCACAGGTGTAGACAAACCTTCTAATATTTGAGGTAAAACAGTTTCTACAGAAAGCAACATTCACAAGATTTGGGCTTAACAAGCAAAGGAAGACAACATTGTATAACCGCTGTAAATATATATATATATAATTTGTATATTTTTTGTATACAAATAAAATTTATACAAATTTTACACTTTTTCGGCTATCAGATGTAAATAACTTATGTCGAGGGCTAAAAGTGATAATACCCAAGTCATTAGTTTAGCTTTCAAAAAAGCATAAATCAGCATATTATTATGACAAGCAAATTCTTGTCCCCGTGCAATAACCATTAGACTCCAGTAATACAACAAAGAAGACATAATAGAAGTAAGGACTCCTCATTTCATTTCAGAACATTCATTTCATGGAGTAAACAAGAGAAAAAAGACACATCGCGCGCTGCCCCTTTCGGTATACCTAAGCATAAGAGCTTAAGCTGCAACTCATCTATTAGTGATACAACATACTTCCAACTCCTAAAACGAGTTAATCAAAGCGCTTCACTGCATAAACTCTCTGGGATCAGTGACATAACCAGTCAATGCTGATGCTGCAGCTGTATACGGCGATGCAAGATATATCTGGCCTTCCTTGTGTCCCATTCGACCAGGAAAGTTCCTATTCGTAGTTGATACACAGACCTGCAAAACAACCATTCGTAATGTCAAGTAACGACCTACATCCCATTGACACGTTTGACTCTCAAAATCATCAATAGAAAGGTTCTGCATCTGGAGAACTTGGGTTCTAGAGACCGCCAAGGAACATAGCACGCAAAAATTTGTACTGGGTCCGGGATTCCAAAATTTACCAACGCCAACAGAGGTGGAGCCAGGATTTGAAGTCATAGGTTCGGGATTCTAGTCCGTTTAAGTTACTGGGTTCTGAGTCAATAATTTTGTACATATTGAATGGATTTTTTAAGACAAATTACAGGGTTTGGACCAAAGTTATTGAGTTTGGCCAGACCTGTAACCCATTCTAGCTTTGCCCATGCCTGCCAATAACCTCCTAACTACAACATACAACACGCCTCACTCCCAAATAAGTTGGAGTCTGCACGTTTCTTCTGCGTCTAGAACGAATGAAGTTCATACAATTTCTTGCTATTTCAAACTAGGGAAAAGGCCTAAAAATGCCACTCAACTAACAGAAATGGCATATCTATGCCATCCGTTAAAAGGTTGGTCCATTCATGCCACTAACATTATACTTTTGGCCCATTTATGCCACTCAACTAACAGAAATGGCCTATCTATGTCATTTGTTAAAAGGTTGGTCCATTCATGCCACTGACATTATACTTTTAGCTCATTCATGCCACTCAACTAACAGAAATGGTCATCCGTTTAAAGGTTGGTTCATTCATGCCACGGACGTTATACTTTTGGCCTATTTATGCCAGTGTCTACTAACAGTTTCATTTTCTGATTTTTCCGTAATAAGAATTAATTTTTCGACCCCGGCTTTGCCACGTATCTTTATATTACTGGTTCTTCTTTACTTGACCCTACATTTCTTTTAACCCTGATTACGTATAATTAACCATGCCCAACCCGATAAAATCCAACCATCTTTTAACACAACCCCTAATTCCTTGTCACGACCTAAAATCCAACTAGTCGTGATGGCACCTAACCCAACTCGCTAGGTAAGCCAATTAACAACTATCCAATTTAATGAGATTATTTTTAAGACAAATAAATGATAAAATAACTTAACCTTAATACATTTCCCATAGAGACTAACTGGATTTTATCGGGTTGGGCATGGTTAATTATACATAATCAGGGTTAAAAGAAATGCGGGGTCAAGTAAAGAAGAACCAGTAATATAAAGACACGTGGCAAAGTCGGGGTCGAAAAATTAATTCTTATTACGGAAAAACCAGAAAATGGAGTTGTTAGTAGACACTGCATAAATAGGCCAAAAGTATAACGCCAGTGGCATGAATGGACCAACCTTTAAACGGATGGCATAGATAGGCCATTTCTATTAGTTGAGTGGCATGAATGGGCCACAAGTATAACGTTAGTGGCATGAATGGACCAACCTTTTAACGGATGGCATAGATAGGCCATTTATGTTAGTTGAGTGGCATAAATGGGCCAAAAGTATAACGTTAGTGGCATGAATTGACCAACCTTTTAACGGATGGCATAGATAGGCCATTTCTGTTAGTTGAGTGGCATTTTTAGGCCTTTTCCGTTTAACCTATTATGGACTCAGTCTATGTGCTAGATATCATGATGCTAATTACAGCTGTCGATTATTTGTATACTAGTTGCATAAGAAACATTTATGATTTCTAAGAAAGGGTTAATCACAAGAAGAGAAAAACATTTTTCTCATGTTACAACTTCTGAAGCTATCTCTTCATTTATAGTTATTCTCAAGGAAAACATTACGATAAGAATACATCAAATATCAATGACGTGACCACTATAAACTAGCTTTATAAAAATATGTTCCAGCTCGTAAAGTGTCCAATGCATATTCAACTATGGCATAAGATTGAATTAACTTATTCTTGGTCAAGGTAAAATCTACTATCACATATCCTATTTGTCCCAAAAAAGCCAATGATGTCTACTAAAGAGTCAAATACACCTAAATGCACTCCGTCTGTTTCAATTTATGTGGTAACATTACAATTTGGGGAGTCTATGAGGTTGTTCTTTGACCATATTTTTCTTAAATATTTTGAGTTCTAAATTACTATGACTTATAATACTTCTGAAGTAATTTCCGAAAATGTAAATTTTATTTTCAAAAGCTTGAAGAATCTATGTCTAATTTCACGGTCAAAATTAAGAACTATGACCCTCGTACTCCGAATCATGCCACATAAATTGGAACAGAGAGAGTAGCATATTAATTGCAAGTTAACCATTCATACAAAACAACTGACAACTTGCCTGAGCTTCATTCATGCGTGCGTAAGTGTCTTTAGGGCCACCCAAACAAGCTCCACAACTAGGACTTGCAGGTGTATCGCAGCCTGCCTCCTCAAAAATCTGGGAACATGTTTTGCCGCCGGATCCTGGAACTGGGAGGCTATATACATCCATCCATACCTGAAACGGTTTTTTAACATTTACATAGTATGGTACGTCTGCAGTGATATTTTTGCAGCTAAGATACCAAGATAGTAGCAGGATGAAAAATAAGATTAACGAACCTTTTGCGTAGCAGGAACAAGGAAAGTTGGAACCTTTACCTTCTTACCCTGTGAAAGACAATGTTATTTGTTTAACATGAAAGATCTAATATATCCTGCTTAATTGGAAGTACATCATAGAACTTGCACTTTCCATATTCTAAGTTATATAACAAAGAAACAAAGCATCAAATATTTAGAATCAATTGAAGAACATAATTGAAGATCTGATCTAGGGTTCTGAGTCTTATTGCATGGTAAACAAGAGAAAAATAAGGACTTAATCATGAAAATGAATAAGTATTGCCTCTTCCTGCAGGATCCGGAGCAGAAATAAACAAGCTAAAATTGCCACAAAAAGAAGTGATAGAGCAATCAGAATGATTTCAGATAATTGTGAAACATGGTGAAGCATCATTGCACACGTGTACTCCACCCAGTGTTGACAAAAGCGAAAAGCTCTAAAAAGCGCTCCAAGTCGATCGGGGCTTAAGTGCAAAGCGCAACTAAGGGCACAACTAAGGAAAAAAATAAAAAATACAAATGCAATTCAAGAAAAAAGAGACAATCATTCCTAATGTCTTCATCAACAAATAATAGACTTATTTGCCGATAATATTTATACTTTACAACAACAACAACAACCCAGTAGAATCCCATTAATGGGGTCTGGGGAGGGTAGTATGTACGCAGACCTTACCCCTACCCCGAAGGAGTAGAGAGGCTGTTTCCGAAAGACCCTCGGCTCAAAAAAAAATAAATAAATAAATAAATAAATAAATAAATAAATAAAAAATAATAATAATAATAATAATAAATTAAAAAATAAAAGCGAAGAAAGCGAAAGATAATATTAGTATCACAACAACACTCATAAGATAAATAGCAATACCATGAAATTCAGAAGAAAGATGCAAAGCAAAGGGAG
>AWOL01S0086702.1:49479-61455 GCA_000715115.1 Nicotiana otophora
AGTACGAAGTAAGGCACGACTCAACTACCTCCTAACCTACAACCCTAATACTCGACCTCCACATCTTCCTATCAAGTGTCATGTCCTCAGAAATCTGGAGCTTCGCCATATCCTGTCTGATCACCTCTCCCCAATACTTCTTAGGCCGCCCTCTACCTCTTCTCATGCCTTCCACCACTAGCTGCTCACACCTCCGTACCGGAACATCTGGGCTTCTCCTCTGAATATTTATACTTTAATACCAATCAATTCAAGATAGAACTCATGGGCAATGAGGCACACACCTTAGTGCCTTGCCTACACTGAAGTGCAGCTTAAGTGAGGCGAAGCACCTACCCTGAGCTTTTCTGAGCTTCAGGGCAAAGTGAGCCTTAAATGAGCTTTTGATAACACTGACTCCACCAATATAGGAAAACAACAATCTAAAGAAAAAACAACAACTAGCCCAACATGGACAGCAATATTATATCATGCACGTCAGGTTGTCAACTATTGAGTCCAACCATAATCCAGAAATCAAAATGGATAAAATTTTGAAGGTAAAGATGTTAATTAATCAATCATCTAAGCTTCAATTCCAAACTTGTTGAATACGCTAGATCATATTTGAATCATCAATATTCATTTCGCTTCATTCAAGCCAATTTCATTCCATTACCAAAAAGTTTGTCTTTAAAGCAAATAGTGGTTCTCTGTAACTAGAGATTCTCTAAATTGAAACATTTATGTCTACATAGCCATAAAAGTCTCTAACCAAAACAAAAGGACTCCTCACAATAAGCACTCCTAATTTAAGTTTTTTAATTACAATATCCAAGTCTTAATCACACCTAGTTGAATATCAATCCTTGCTTCTACTGTACGTTGTTCTTAGTTAAGTCAGCACTGATTCAGAGATATCGTAGGACTTACAAGAAAACAGGTAAAATTAAGAGGTATTGGTAAAACCATTGACCGTTACAACATGCTTAAATAAAAAATTTAAATTTCTTCCGAATGAAAATTATTTTCAAATCACTTTATAAAGAAAAGGATAAGATGCGGGCATGTGAAGAGAAGCATTGATGCCCCAGTTAGGAGGTGCAAGAGGTTAGCCACAGTGGATATGAGGAGGGGTAGAGGTAGGCTGAAGAATATTGGGAGAGGTAATTAGGCAGGACACGGAGCAGCTAGAGCTTACCGAGGACATATCCCTTAATAGGAGGGTGTGGAGGTAGCCATGTTTTGCTGAGTGCACCAAATCAACAACTACATGGTCAAATATAGAAAAATGGAATAAGATCTTACCGAAGCTAGAAAAACTTTTGCAGCAGCCATAAAGTCCTCAGTTTTTCCACCAGTACAAGATCCAATATATACTCTGTCGATTTTGACATCTTTGCATTCTCTTGCCAAAGCACGATTATCAGGAGAATGAGGCTGCAGGATTCACAGAAGATTTAGAACATTTGGAGCAGACAGTATTCAACATGAAAAGAAACTTATCTCCAGAGCAAATAATAAAGTATTAAACAAGAAGACAAGCTTAATGCTATGCAAAGAGCGCTGTACTAGTGTTCTTGATCTTTTGAAAATATAAAATTTAAGTTCAAATTTTGTCAAATTATGAATTATATCGACACAACCTAATAAAGTTAATACCATTGATGCATCCACCAAAGAGAGAAGGTTAGAACATAACTAACCTTAGCGACTAAGGGCTCCAACTTTGAAATATCGAATCTGTACTCCTTAAGATATCTGGATATACAAAAACAATGCGTAAATGTAGAAGTCATACCAATTTGAACTCACAAATGATAACCTAATATACTTTTTTGGTGAGACAAGAGAACAGAGAAGGCTATTTGGAAGATGACTACAAGTGCGCAACCTTATGAAAGAGTTGCATCAACAACAACAAAAAAAAACCCAGTATATTCCCACAAGTGGGGTCTGAGGAGGTTAGTGTGTACGCAGACCTTACCCCTACCTAATGAAGATAAAGAGGTTGTTTCTAAAAGACCCTCGGCTCAGAATCAGAATCAGAATCAGAAGAGGAGGAAGAAGGGGGAAGAAAAGGAAGAAGGGGGAAGAAGAGGAGGAAGAAGGAGGGGAAGAAGAGGGGGAAGTGGAAGAAGAAGAGGAAGAAGAGGAGGAAGAGGAGGGGGAAGAAGCAGAAGAAAGGAAAAGGAGTTGCATCAGATAAATAAAAATGTTATTGCATGTTCTAGTATTTCAAGTATCAGAAATTACGTGAATCAAGTTAAAATTTAGATAAATCCAACACTGAGACAAATGCACCACTAGAATAATATGGAATCAATTGGTGACATCGCTACAATGGTGTTTGGTGTAAAATACCTGGCTCCTTCATCACTATAAACAGGTTCATAGGGCACAGAAGTCCTGCCCTGTTACAGCAGAAAATAAAAATACATTAGCTGAATACAGTTTTTTTAATTCAGTCACCCATGAATATAATGTTATAAGATCTTTTTGACAGCGTGTATCAGATGCCGTTAAATTCACGAGGGAAGTGGAACAATTTAAGGAGATAAAATTTAACCCCCCAGCTTCTCCACTTACCTCAAGATAGTCATACGTCGTTTTATCAGCTGGGATGACACCATTCTTTCCCCCAGCTTCAACAACCATATTGCATAATGTCATTCTTTCTTCCATCTATTAAAACAACGAAAGCCAATATTAATTAAAGATCTTACCTTGTTACTCCCATCAACAAGATCAAAAAAACTTACACTCAAGCTTTCAACTGTCGAGCCGACAAACTCCATTGCTTTGTATGTCGCACCAGCCACAGAAATTTCACCAATAATCTGCAATTTGGAACAAAGGACAAGAATTTGAACTCTGAAATTTTATAAATCGAACAATGTTGTAGCAAAACAGAAAAAGTGACATAACAGATTACTTGCTGCTTGTTTCTATTCACATAAAATAGCACACATAAATGAAATGTAGAGCATCTAATGGTTACTTACTTGCAAAATCAAATCCTTAGCAAGCAAGTAATCGGGCATTTCACCATCCATTACAAATCTCAGAGTTGGAGGTACCTGTATCATACAGATGTTAAATTTCAAAGATTATGTACATTAGGAAAGAAAGCTTATTTAACTATGAAAAGCAAAATGTCGAAGAGACACTATAACAACAACAACAACAAACCCAGTGAAATCCCACAAGTGGGGTTTGGGAAGGATAGTGTGTACGCAGACCTTACCCCTACCTTCGGGAAGTGGGGTTTGGGGAGGATAGTGTGTACGCAGACCTTACCCCTACCTTCGGGAAGGTAGAGAGGCTATTCCAGATAGACCCTCAACAATCAAAGAGACACTACAAAAAGTAAAAATGTAGCATAAACGTAAGAATCACATACCTTGAGTAGAATCTTTCCAGTACCCAACACAAAACCTGCATCGGTATTGCCAATTCCAGTGGCAAATTGCCCGAAAGCTCCAGCAGTACATGTGTGGGAATCTGTACCCAGTAAAACCTGGGAACAAACACAACGATTTCTTAAAGTTAAAGCATACACCAACACATAATAAAACGTCTCGACAGAGTGGATACTAGAAAATTATTCACCTCTCCCGGCCTGCAGTGACCTTCTTGCGCAAGAGCAACGTGGCAAACACCCTTGTAATCAGGATTAGCCTGTATAGTTATTACACATTTAGTTTTCCATTTGCTAAGAGCAGATAAACAAAGTAAAAGCTTCAGCTGAGCACATAATAAGTAGCAATTGTCTTAGAGGAAATAGCCATACGCGGAAGTTCCCAAGATCTTTAATGTCATAGAAGTACTTAATATTTTGTTCAGTGCAGAAATCCCTCAAGATATCCACGTTACGATTTGCTCGTTCATCAGTTGTGAATATGTAATGGTCGGGTATAATGACAAGCTTTTCACGATCCCAGACCTATGAAATTGAAATAAGGAAGCATCAATGAGATATATAATTCGAATAAATGTATCCAATCAACAAAATAAGCTCTTGCCTTGGAAACATAGTTTTTAGTTCATAAAAAAGAAACACAGTGTTTAGTTCACAAAAACTTTCAAAAGCATTGGGAATTATTCAGTTCAGTATAAACTACAGAAATATTATTAAGATAGTCTTCTACTCCAACTGCCTAGATGGCTAAAAGTAATGAGTGAACAAAAGCAAATTAAGGATTAATTACAATACATTAAAAGGAAGAAAGGATTAACCTGCTTTGATAATAAGTTATAAAGAACAAGCAAACTACTCAATCCCAATTCATAAAAATGTGATGTTTGCTCATAACAGGAAATTAGTATAGACGCACAACATGAAAAGAAATTAAGCTATCAGCTAAAACCATTTATACAAGCCAACAATGTCACGATTGGAGACGATTGCAGTCTTAAAAAGCATAGTAAATCTCCAAAATAGATTAGACTTGAAACATTTTTTATTCAGTAGATTAGACTTCAAACTTCTCATGGCAAACAAAAGACTAATTCTGACTCGAGTTTAATAAGTCCAAAGTATATGCAAGGATTATTATACAGGGAATGTTATACGATGAATAAAAAACGTAGGGATTTTTACAGTTAACAACAATACAGAGATAAAAGAAAATAATACAGATATTATTATGTATGTATTGCCTAGTTTAAGAGCATTGTTGTTCGTAGATAGTCTAATCACTAGGTATTGGTAACATATATAATATTATTACACATCCTATTCCTAATAAATAATGCAGAGAAAGTTATGCCGCTATTACTAAAACAATTGTTTGAATACCCAAAAACCAAATATTGCATTAGTTATGCAAAGTTTTAAACATTGTATTGATCACACACAACAGATTAGAGTAGTAACACAGATTTTATGCTGCAAACAACATACTGTAGTTAGTTATGCAGAATTCTATCCCTACCCTTGTACCGGAAACTGAAAGAACCTAAGACACTAACTACAAAGATCACAACGGCATAGTTTACATAATTTCACTTTCTGATTCACATATTTCCACATTACATAACACAGATCATTATAGAAATTCCGGTCTGTGCTTAAAGTTACATAACCAGGTACTGAAGAAAAGTCGCAAATCAAGAATCAGTTTCCGATTAATAGAATCAAAACCAAATACTCGGTTGACATTGCAACACGATCAATTTGCAAAATAAAACTACACTATTGGCAGCAAATACCTTAGCGTTCTGTCCAAACTCTTTCTTAAAAATTCCAATAGAGCCGGGGCCACAGACGTCATGTGTCATAAGAACATCAACATTGACCCACACATTGTCACCCGGGCTCACTTCAGGTTTGTCAGAAGCCTTAGCTAATATCTTCTCAGTCATAGTCATCCCAGTCTTTACCTAAGCAAAAAATATGCAACCATAATCAAAAATCACCAACACTGAAACCTCACGGTAAAATTAAAAAAGTTGACTTTTTCAATTAAAGAGCACAAACCAATCAGAAGTACAAACCCAATAATCAAACATCACCAAACCCGAAATCCAATACTAAAAAAGTCCAACTTTTTTCAATGAAAGAGCACAAAACAATCAAAATACAAGCCCAAATAATCCAAAATCAACCATGGTAAAAGGTCAGGTTATTTTTCAATTAAAGAGCACAAAACAATCAAACCTACAACGCCAGTAATCAAGATTCACCAAACCCAAAATCCAATACTAAAAAAGCCAACTTTTTTCAATTAAAGAGCACAAAACAATCAAAAATCACCAAAACTCAAAATCCAGTGGTTAAAAAGCCAACTTTTTTTCAATTAAAGAGCACAAAACAATCAAAAAATACAAACCCAATAATCAAAAATCACCAAATCCAAAATCCAATACTAAAAAAGTCAACTTTTTCCCAATTAAAGAGCACAAAACAATCAAAAAAATACAAACCCAAAATCCAATACTAAAAAAGACAGTTTTTTTTCAATTAAAGAGCACAAAACAATCAAAAATCATCAAACCCAAAATCCAAAACTAAAAAAGTCAAACTTTTTTTACAATTAAACAGCACAAAACAGTCAAAAAAATACAAACTGAGCCAGTGGTAGCAGGTTTTCTTTCAGTCTGCTGTGGTGTCATCACAGAAACTATTTTCTTGGAAACCCTTTTCTTTGCTGTTTGAACTGAAAATGAAGACTGTGAAGAAAAAGCTGATAAACCCACATCTTTCTGCCAAAAAAAAAGAATATCAGAAAAAGGGTCAACATAATTTATCCTCAAAATGCAAGAAATATTGATTTTAACAACAATTTAATTGTTACCTTCTTGATGAAAGCTGCGGAACTTGAAGCGATGGCAGAAGATGCCATTGCTGATAGAAATTAGCCAACTTTTTAGGGGTCGGCGAGAAATGAATGAAAATAAATGGCGGCTGATGAGAAGGTAAAAATTGTTGAACTCTGAGATAGGGGGTCCCACAAGATGACAAGATCCTATGGTTGGTAGATGATGATTGAATGTTTTGCAATCGGCTAGGGAAAGGTATGCTCCAAATTTTGTCCCAATGTAAATTCCTCATAGTTAAGTAGTATAATATAATATAATATAATAATAATTAAGACCGCCCGGTAATGCGAGATCCGCAGAAACGTTAGACCAAAAATATCTAAGCCAAAAATGTCATTCAACTTCAAAAATACTCTTTGTTTATTTTTTATACCAAAACTATTCATGTCGTCTATATTTTTTACCATAAATATTTTTAAACTATTAGTCTCCATTAAACGTGACATGGTAATCTAACTTGATTAAATTTGCTTACATGACCATCCACCTAACCAATCTAGCATGGCAAAATTATTATTCTGAATATTTTTCTAAAATACATAATCAACACTTATTCCGAAAAAAATAAAAAAATTCCTAAAAAAAAATTTGTTTCAAAAAATTTTATTAAAATACAAAACCAACACTTATTCCGAAAAAAGTAAAAAAAAATCCGGAAAAGATAAATATTTGGGGGTTATTTTTCCAATTTTTTTTTACTTTTTTCGGAATAAGTGTTGATTTTGTATTTTAATAAAAAATTTCGAAATAAATAAATATTTTGAATTTTTTTTACTTTTTTCGGAATAAGTGTTAATTTTGTATTTTAAAAATATTTCCGGAAAAATAATTTTTCCGAAAATATAATTTTGCCATGCTGGATTGCTTAGGTGGATGGTCATGTAAACAAATCTAACCTAGTTGGACTGTCATGTCACCTTCAATGGCAAGACTAACGGCTTAAGGACATTTGTGGTCCAAAACATAGAGACCACAAGAATATTTTTGGTACCAAAACAAAAAAAAATGGAGGGCATTTTTGGCCCTTTCCAAAATATTTATTGTACCCTGCATTTTTTGAAAAATCTATTTTCATACTTCGAACTCGTGACCTCCTAATCATATGACAGTAACTTTATTAATTACCAGTAGTATAATGAGGTAAGAATATATATATATAATGAGTCATAGTTAAGGTTTAAAGTTTAGATGCCAAATATTTATCATGTATCTATTAATTTGATGTAAACAATAAGTGTAAATAATATTTTTCGTTTGTTTATAGATATCATGATTTTTTAAAATTTGGTTGACTCCCATCAGCCTAAAAATTGATGGATCCTTCAGAAAAGGCATTGTGAGTAGTACTCACCATGACTAACATCATTTTTAGCTTCTCGGGTTTAAAAATATTATACACGGCCACATAAAATAAGAATTAATAATTATGTCATTTTTTTGTCTGTTGATATACATAATGATTTTTTTAAATTTGATTGATGGATTGCGAGTGGCCTAAAGTTAGTGGATCCATCGAATACCGCCTTGTGAATAACATTTACCATGACTAACATTATATTTTAACATTTTTAAGTCATAAAATATGAATTAATTATTATGCCCATTTTTTCGTGTGTTTATATACATGATGATTATCTTGAGTTTAGTTGATGGAATTGGCCTAAAAATTGGTGGATCCATTGATATGACCTTGTGAGTAATATTCACCATGATTAACATCATTTTTAGATTTTCGAGGTCATAAAAATACTATGCACGATCACATAGAACCTACTCATGATATGCACGGTAACTTGGATCCTGTCGATGCTCAAAAAGTTGACGAACTCCGATTGACATGAAATTTGATGGGTCCATTGAAAATGGCCTAGTTAGTAATACTCATAGCTTCTCCAAAACTAATATCGTTTTTTGGCGTTTTGGGATCATGAAACATAAATTGATGAGTATGTCCATTTTTTTGTGTGTATATACATGATAATTTTTTGAGTCTGGTTGACGGACTTCGATTGGCCTAAAAATTGATGGGGTCCCTCGGATACGGCATCATATGCAATACTCATCATAACTAACATTATTTTTTAGCATTTCGGGATCATAATAATGCTATGCACGACCACATGAAATATGAATTAATAATTATATATATATATATTATCGTGTGTTTACATACTTGATGATGTTCCTAAATTTTATTGATGAATTCTAATTGGCCTAAAGTTGGTGGATCCATCGAATATGACCTTGTGAGCAATAATTACCATGACTAAATACTTAGTATTTTATTTTAGCCTCCAACTCATACGATGAAGAAGGGAGGAAAAGCAAATTCTCTTATTAATGGTGCAGAGCTAAGGGAGAAACCAAAATCAGAAGGTAAAAAGGTAAGGCAGGTTCTATTTTGAGTGATTCAATTGTGAGCAAAGAGTCATCTAGTTATAATTGGCCCAATAATGAAAAGCCTAAGCCCAAGCTCAAATGCTAGCCGATCATGGCTTTGAAAGCCCAATCCCAAGCCGAATTAGATTTTAAGGCCGAGTTGCAAGATTAATGATATTGGAGATGCTATTCAGGAATTTAATTGGGGAATCTTCTTGTTTAGGTCACTCTTTTCACTAAATTTGTTCATTGTTATATTTATTTACAGTACTGTAATTATTTTGATTTTTCTGGAGCAAAATTTGTCAAAATAATATTTGGTCAATAGTAGAAATTGTCGAATTTATATACATTGTCTTGTTATTGATTAATAAATCTCTTGAAAAAAATTCTTTTGCTTCCTTTTTTTAACTCCTTCCTAGCACTTTGACCGAGTCCCTGGAATGGAAAACAAATCTTGATATGGAGTATTTCCCCTTTTATGGGCCCCACAAGGAGCAAATTCGACTTAGTTGGTATGTAAATTCCAAATTCCAAATGGTTATATTAAAAAAAGGGTTGAGATGCTTATCTATTTTGATCGTGAAAATAGCATGTGCTAGCCAGTTTTTCGGGTTGGTAATAAAAAAATAGCGAATGTTTATAAAGTCATTAAAAAATAGCGACTATTTTATGCAGAGATAAAATTTAAACAAAAATACCCTAGATGAAACACAAAAAAGTTCCAGTATACTGGATTATGAAACTCATGCGCATAAACTTCCAGCATATAAGTTGCAACCCCAACATATTATAAAATTCCAGCATATTATGTTAAAATCTCATATGTAAGAATTTCGAACTCCAGCATATTATGCTGCAATAATTCCAGATTTTTAAGGGTGTTTTGTTCAAACTTTATCTTTACATGAAAAAGTGACTAAATTCTAACTACTTTTGAAACTATGAGTATTTTTCAATTATGAGTTGTAAATCGAGCTATTTTTTATTTTTTCCCATTTTGATCAACAACATGAAGCCCTATGATATTGAGGTAAAACAGTTTCTATTGAAGGCCTCATTCACGTAAAAGTTGCATGGGCGCCCTATTTGGTCGCCCCTATTTAACTTGTACCCACTGTTTATTTTTTAAATTTGTACCCACTGTTTAAACAACTTCAGAATTTTTTCTCTTTTCTTCGTCCTCCTCCTCATCCTTCTTCTTCTTCTTCTTTGGGTAACAATGATTTTATATGGTGTGTGTGAAAATATTTTAAGATAGTTTATGATATTTTACAGTGGCAGCTATTGTGGCGTTTTATTTTTTTACTATTGCTTAGAATTTCTTCTTTTTCTTTTTCTTAGTTGCAAAATGAGTTTCTTAGATTTATTGTTGTTTTGACACAATTGATGATTGGGGTTTGTTCTTGATGATATTTGAAGGTTATGTTTCAAATTTGAGCTTATTTGGAGTAGATTTAGGTATTAAATCATATATTGGATTGTTAAAATTCGAAGAACAAATTTCTGTTTCTCGGCAATTTGCACTTCAGGCCTATTTAACATTAAGTGCATGAAATCGTTGGTTGCACTTCAGTCTTTTTGGCCTTAAGTGCATGAAATCATTGGTTGCACTTCGCACCTGTTTGGCCTTAAGTGCATCTGAAGTGCAACTTTTCACTTCAGACTTATTGGCCTTAAGCGTAGGAAAAAATTTATTGCACTTCAGACCCTTTGGCCTTAAGTGCATCTGAAGTGTAATTTTTCACTCTAGACTTATTGGCCTTAAGTGCAAGAAACCATTGGTTACACTTCAAACCCATTTGGCCTTAAGTGCATCTGAAATACAAATTTTTCACTTCGGACTAATTTTTTTTTATCTTCAGCTCCGATAAGTTTGAAATTGATCGTAAAATGAGTAGACTTGCAAACTTATTTTCAAAGTGGGTATAAGTTCAATTGTGACCCCCAAAACTGGGTATAGATGCATAAAACCCTCCATTGACATGATTTGGGCTTTAAGTAGCAAAGGAAACAAAATAAACATGTTTGTTTTGAGCTTTCAAAAAAGCATAAATCAGCATTATTAAACAAGAGAAATTCATTTGTAGCCACTCGGTGAAAACTAATGCCAACTGGTAGCCACAAAATAAGGTATACAATTTATAGCCCAAAAACAATTATAAGGGCTAGCAAGTGAAACCTAGAAACCCAACGAGAGACTTTAGCTCCTGAATGCAACACAATAGCTGCTAGCCCAACCTCTAGCCTAACATTCTTTTAAAATTAATGTTAGCAGTTAAAAGTTTTGAAGTCTCGCCAAATCACCCCCAAAATCATTCATATCTAGTGAAATATCCGTAAAGACTATCCTTTCAGCCCCAAAATTTCATCAAACCCAATTGTCTTCTCCACAACCACCAATCTTTTTCCTATTATACACAAATTATAATCCCCTTTTCAACTTTTACAAAGAATAAGTTTGTAGTGATCAAATTTAGAAAAATATAATATTATAAAAGCAAAAACACCCATGATATAAGAAGAATAAGAAGAAGAAGAAGAAGAAGAAGAAGAAGAAGAAGAAGAAGAAGAAAAAGGTGAAGTATAGGTTGTACACGTACTATACATTTTTTATATATCGTTGAACAATATTTTTTATACACTTAAAATATACAACAGCTCGGAATAAAGTGTCAAACTCAGGAAATATTGTATATAAAACTTTTATATACTATTTAACTGTAAATATACATCGTCTATACATATATAACAATTTATATATAATTTTTATACAACAATATAATGGCATAATATGTATTAATCGTGTATAAATTATGTATATAATTTGTATATAGTATAGATAAATATTATATATTATACATACATAATATATACATAATGTATACGTATTGTGTAGTATATATACACTATATAATCATGTATAAAAAATTCAATATACACTTTGGATATACAAACACGTTCATAATACACTCAATATGCACAAAGTGCATTGCCAAACCTAGGATACAATGTATATACAATATATATAATTTTTATACCAAACTACAATACAAATTATCGTATATGTACAACTCTATATATGTGTATATAAAATATTTAATACATTGTATAACTATATATATATATAATATTTATACTAAATTACATATAAGTACCGTCCAGCTTTCTTATTAAACCTAGATCCACCATCAACACTCACTGTAAGCCTGGCAAGTGGGCCGGTCCAGACCCGGGACCGGCCCGGGACCGCGGGCCAAACGGCTAAACGGGCCAGGACCGTTTGGTCCGGTT
>AWOL01S0086718.1:0-18814 GCA_000715115.1 Nicotiana otophora
TAACATAAATGTAAAAGAAACAAAATTTAATCCGAGCCCACTGAATTCACAGTGTTTCCTTAAGGAATCTAATCCCCTCCTAGTACCCAAGGTTGTGGATTATTTCCTCCCAGGATAGAACGAATTACACACTGGTGTAGCGATACTTCAAACACCAATGTTTCAGCGAACACAAAATCGGTAGCAAATCACACTTACTGATGCTTTGTTTGTAGTTAAAACAATGCAGAAGAAAGGAGGAGAAGTCAGAAATTCGTATTGAAAATCTGAGAAAATGGACAGGTATTTATAGCCAATGTTGAGCTCAATCTAAAAAGGTGCAACTCTTCAAATCCGTAGAGGTGCCAACTGTTTCTTCAAATCTGAAGGGGTGCAAACTGTTCTTCAACTCTTCAGAGTTGAAGAGGTACAAACTGTTCTTCTGAAGAGGTGCAAACTGTTTTGTAAATATCTTTTACAAAAAGTGAAGGGCATATACTATTACGTTTGGATTTAATATTAATATTCCGTTTACATAAAACCGGATATTAATAACAATTCTGTTAATATTTACTATTAACAAATAAATTTGGTCCAAAAAATTAATCAATCAATCGATCATTTGACCGAATTCGAATCCGAAGCCGAAGCCGAATCAGAAGCCGAAGCTGAAGCTGAAGCTGTAGCCGTAGCCATTGCCGAAGCCGAGCCGAGCGAGCGAGCGACGACGAAGGCGCGAGGCTTGCCTTCTTCTTAACTCTTTAAGAGCTAGAAGAAGTGCAATTGTATATATACCCATCAAAATCTCTTCCTCTTCCAATATGGGACAATATCCCTTTGTCAATGAGGGAAACTCAAATATTTTCAATTTTCCTCCATTTCCCATTCACCCTCTTTTAAGCTACATTTAAGCGTAAAAAATCCAACAGAAACATATTTATCTTTTTTCCTCTTTTTGGATTTTTCATCATTTTAATATATTTATTTTATATCATAACTCACACCTCTTTATCTTCATAACCTATATTTTTCATAATCTCAATAACTCCCATGCCTTTCATATTCATAACCTCTAAATATTTAATATGTAAGTTTATGGCAATTTATTATATGTCCTCCATATGTACCTATATAAGGTGTTTAACCGTAAAACGGTACAGTTAAATTTATACGTGATTTCTAGACAAGTGAATTAATTTGATCATGAAATAATAAAATAATCGAAGAATTATGCAATACTTAGCCTTAGGATATAGACGAAACAGCATAAGCAACAATTCCGGGAACAGGATTTTCGGGCACAACAACAACGAAAAATTAAGAAGATAAGATTGTATTGACTTTTGTATAGAATATAGCGTAAGCTTGTCAGAAATCCGTGTCCTTTACAATGACAACTGAGCTCACTATTTATAGATATGGAGAAGGTCCTAGGATCGTACCCTTCTTTAATGTCAATTATGAGAGGCATTGATGAAGATACAACGGTAAACATAAATGCCAAATTCCATGTAACGAGTAATTGCTCTTCATGCCATGGAATATTCTCTATTAAATGCTACCGGGCGAAGAGCATTCATCACATCTTTATGAGTGTTATTCTTTCCGGTGACAACAAAATAATTGCCTTCGGTCTTTGGTCATCCCCTGTCTGGGTTCCACATGTCCCTCTTTTGGACGGCCACGTGTCAAAGCATATTTTACCCTATACATATAGTCCCCCTACTTTCCGATGATATAACTTTGTGTTATCGGGAAGTTGGTAGAAACACTTTTTTGGCGGGAATTACGATAATTCTCTCTAAAGGCTTCTGACGGTTGATTAGACGTGCGTCTCTCCGCATTTAATGTCCCGAACACGCATCATCCCGTGATTCAGCACAACTTTTACCGATTATTGAGGTAATCATGGCCATGAATTTAGCCGCCAAAACTTTTACTTATACGTATCAACTTTCTCCCTTATACTTCATAATTTTCAAGCTTCCTTTATCTAACTTGTATCTTGCTCTTCATATTTTCTCTAATTCTCTTCAAACGAAAAATCTTCTCCTTCTTCCATACAATGGCTTCATCCTCAAAGCGTACCGATTTTTCAAAAAGCAAGAACAAGTCCGAGGACTTTGCTCCTCCAACAATGGGCTCCATCATCCCTAGAAGTCTAATTACCACAAAATATTTTGAAGAGAAATTCCCTATTGTTAACTCTCGTACATGGGCCGTCAGTAGGTATCCTTCTTCCACACGTCCTTCTAGCATTCCTGCTGTAAAGGAAGACTGTCGCTGCCATGACTTGGAAATTATTGCTCCTGATTTATCGGAGTGAATCACCCTACCCAAGGAGGGTTTTATATATTTTTACACATATCCCTTTCCTTTGGGTGCGTTCTCTTTGAGCAGAGAGCTTGACTCCGTGATTGCGGAGTTTTGCATCCGTTACCAAGTGAGTTTGGCATAAGTAAGTCCTTTTGTGTGGAGGACGGTTGCTTGCGTTCGGCGTTTGTGCCAAGAAACTGGAGATGAGCTAACCTTAGCTCATATGATGAATCTCTATTCTCCCAAAATCTTCCACGGGGGAATGATAAACCTCTGCAAGCCTGGCCACCATGCTCTTTTGTCTAGCATGGATGATAACAATGATCGTGGGTGGATGGAACGGTTCGTTGCAGCTGCCACCAACGACATCATTTCAGCAACGGCTCCATCCTTTCCAGCCGCTTGGAACCGCACTCGTAAGCTCTTTGATTAGTATTTCCTTTTACTAAATATTTTTCTATAGCCGTATTGATCCCACATCCTTCGTTTGTTTCAGCAACTCGGTTGATCCCACCGGTGATTGAAGGTTTGGACCTATGGGTACAAAAGATCTTGGACGTTACGATGCCCGAGACTCGCTTGTGGAAAGAACTGGCCCCTAAATACGGGTGGAAGGCCAAGAATCATGGTAACTCAAACTCCCATTGTTTCAATTTTTCATGTGAAGAACTAGATTAATCCCTCTTAACATGTCTATGAAATTAGGTCTACCCATATGCTCTGTTGTTGTTCCCGAGGAGGATGTCTTGGCTGATTCTGCTGATGCAGTGAGGTTGCTTCAGGAGGTGCTTACTCGAACAGGTGGCTCCGGGCCTGCTTTAAGGAGTCCCCGGCCAGAAGACAAACAACCAAAGAGAAGACGCCCCTCTACAGTGGGGGAAAAGAATAAGAGAGCAAAGATCGATTCCCCCGAGTCGTCTCCGATAGCGATAGTGACTAGCCCTCCTTCTGAGCCGGTCATAGACACCGTGACGATCGACGATGATGAAGAAGCTAGTGATGAGGGAGCTTCTCTACATAGAATACGACGATCCTCATCATCTCAACAAGATGTTTGACTTGTTGAGAGAGTTACACCATCCGAGGACTATGCCTCGGCACTTTGGGAAGAGTTTGATTTGGTAGATAATGTCAACTCCCATTTTTGGGTCCCAATTGTTGTGCCCAGTACTGCGGGGCTGAGTACCGGGTCCCTGCCGTCTTTGGTTGGCGAGCATCTAATAACCAGCACTGCATTTGATGTAACTACTTCTCACTCTTCAACTCCATCAGCTTCATCTCCATCTTCGCCAACACCAGCAACTGCTACATCACTTCCATTTTCATCCACTCTTCCACCAGCAATTGCCACATCATCTCCATTGGTCTCACCTGACCATGAAGATCCACAAAGGAGGAGGAATGTTACTCTTTCGGTCTATACCGGATGCAACTTGCTATCCCTGCCGGTGGAGCTTGCTAATATCTTAAGCCTTTGGCTTCAAAGAAAGACTGGGAAAAGATTCAGGCACTCTCGGGAGAGTGTTTGTTGAACAACGCCAAGCACAATGCTGCAACGGTGCGTTCCTTTATTCCTTTATTACTTCTTCTATTTTTGGGTGTGAACATATCCTAAATTTTACCCTTCTTACTTTGTAGGCCAACTTTCTTGCTTCTGAGGGCCTTCAGAGGTTGATTCATGAAAAGAAAGAGATTATCTCTGTACGGGATCAGCTTTTGGCAGAGCAGGAGGAACATGTCGCTCGCCTTTCGGAACTGGAAGCCAAAGCTGTTGAGGCTGTTATATTGGAAGCTCATTTGCGGAAAAGTGATCAAGAAGTGGTAATCTTTAGCCAAGAAATTGGCCCGCTAAGGGTTAAATTTGACGAAGACAGGGCCAAATGGGTTGAAGTCCATAACGCCATTCTTTCTACAACAGAACGTGAGGCTGCCTTCGCTGAAAGAGTGATCAACTTAGAGGCAGCCTTGAACTCCAAAATTGAAGAGTTTGCTGCTACGGAGGCGAAACACGCCCAGCTGGAAGAGAAGTACAGGAAACCAACCTAGCCTCAAATCTGCTAGGTCCACCCGAGAGAACCTTTCTGCCGAGGTAACCCAACTCAAAGACGAACTCAAGTGCCGAGCGGCTTCCCTCGTTGTTGAGAAAACTTACGCTATGTACAACATGAGGAGAAAATCCTTGGAAGTGGCCAAAGCTAGTGTCATTGATTTTGATGTCGAAATTGCTAAGGCCCGCGAGCTTGAGTTAGCTGCTAAAAGTGGACTCCTAGCGAGGTCTAATGCACCTGGTCCTTCTGGTTCCGGTTCCGAGTTCTCGGGAACTGAAGAAGAATCAGAGGATGATGATGCCGAAGGCCAAACTGGTGAAAATGTTGAGCCATCGGCGGGTCCGTCTACTTCTCCCGCGGCGCGGACACTTCTCTTCCTCCTGGATCCGGAGAAATTGCAGTTTAGCTTTTCTTTTATTTTTCCAATTCTCGTACATGTGCCATTTTGACATATTTTTGTAAATAATAACATCTTTTGCTTAAGTATTGTTTGAGCCTTCTTTTCGTTAGAATATTCGTGCAAGTCTTTAATCTTAGCATTTTCTTCCTTTTAAGAATTTTGCGCAAGCTTTTTTGCGTCTTATTATGTGAAGCTTGGGTGTATTCTCCCCAAAAGCATTTTTGGCTCGGACATCAGCCCCTTTTCTTGAGGGATTTGATAAGTATTTGCACAAGTTTAGTTTTTGCGTCCTTTCGTATACGGCTTCGGGTGTATCTTTCCCCGAAGGCATTTTTGATTCCGGACATAAATTCTTCCGGAACCAACCCTTTAATGTGAGGGTTTTTATAAGAGAGGGACCTCTTATGTTTACAGTTCTCTTGAAGAGGACGCCTCATGTTCATTACGACACTAGCATTTGAAGTACTTGTTTAACTTTCAAATGACAAAGTTAATTCATCGTTTCGACAAAAAACAAGATAAAAACAAAAGGATTTCATTTTATTCTTTCTATTTTTAAAAATATACATAAGCATTTGCTATGCTAAGAAGAAATTGCCATTACTTGTGGCTAACTTGTACAACTTGTTTCTACGGGGCTGGTCGCGCAGTCCCCGGTCCCGTTTATGCAATTATATTTCTAGTTTTTTATATTTTGGTCGACGTGGCAATCATTGTAGCCGTATCCTCATATCATCATCCTCATACCATTTCCCCCAGTGTTCGAATGAGAAGAGTGTGAATTGGAACACTGGAAGTCTTGTATCTTCGAATATTCTACTAATGCATTGTTAGATAATCCTCTAGTGGTTTGTGCTCGTGAACGATCAAGTAACTTTTGTTAAATAGCAAACTTAACTTCCCTGTGGGAATTTGCTATAGAGCAAAAGATTATCTAACCATAACCGAGTGGATCATTTCTTGTGTGTCTTGCTATTAAAGGTCTTATTGTTATTGTTTTCGTAGTATGATTTCTGTTGCTGCCTCGTTAAAAACCTTACCAGAAAAATCCAATTGGGACAAAAACTGAACGAAGGGAAAAAAAGTGCAGCATATACTTTCTGATCAGATAATGTTCATCAGCAATAATATCTTTTGAGGTGTGCCACGTTCCAATTGTTGGGCAACTTTTCTCCATTTTGGTTTTCCAACTCATATGAACTTTTTCGGTGATAGCTGAAACCCGGTAGGGGCCTTCCCACATTGGACCTAGCTTCCCCGCATTGAGCTCTCGAGTATTTTGAGTTACTTTCCTTAGGACCAAGTCTCCTATTTTGAAATAACGGAGGTTGGCTCTTCGATTATAATACCGCTCTATTCTCTACATTTGAGCTACCATTCTTACATGCGCCAAGTCCATGCGTTCATCGAGCAGTTCCAAGTTGACTAATATTGCTTCGTTGTTCGATTCTTCATCTACCTGGAAATATCTCATGGTGGGTTCCCCAACTTCTACCGGGATTAAAGCTTCTGCACCGTACATGAGGGAAAAAGCAATTTCCCCTGTGCTCGACTTGGCCATAGTTCGGTATGCCCATAGAACTCCGGGTAATTCCTCGGGCCAGTTACCCTTAGCCACTTCCAACATTTTCTTGAGGTTTTGAATAATCACTTTGTTCGTTGACTTTGCTTGACCATTTGCACTCGGATGATAGGGTGAAGATGTGATCCTCTTTATTTTTAAATCTTGGAGGAACTTTTTAATTTTTGCGCCGATAAACTGTGCCCCATTGTCGCATGCTATCGCTTTTGGTATTCCGAACCTGTAAATTACATTTTCCCACAAGAAATCCACCACTTCGCATTCTCCGATCTTCTGATAAGGACCTGTTTCCACCCACTTAGAAAAATAGTCAGTCAAAATTAAAAGAAATCTTACCTTTCCGGGAGTCTGTGGCAGTAGTCTGACGATGTCCATCCCCCATTTCATGAACGGACACGGAGACAGAACTGAATATAAGGGTTCTGCCAGTTGATGCACTAGTGGTGTGTAGCGTTGACACTTATCACATTTTCGTACGAAATCTTTGGTGTCTTGTTCCATATGGGGCCAGTAATATCCTTCCCTTACCAACTTCAGCACTAAGGAATCTGTGCCCGAGTAGTTGTCGCTTATCCCTTCATGAACCTCTCTCATGACATAGTTAGCTTTGGATACCCCTAAGCATCGGGCCAGCGGGCCTTGAAATGATTTTCTATACAATTGGCCTCCCTTGAAACTATATCGCGTTGCTTTGGCGCGCAGTGCCTGGGATATTTTGGGGTCTTTAGGTAGCTTCCCATGTTCGAGATAATCGATAATTTCATTCCTCTAGTCCCAGACCAGATTAGTTGGATTTACCTCGTAGTAATCATCTGTATCGAGGATTGAGTTCATCAGTTGTACTACCGTCCTGGACTCTGATCCCTTTATTTCTGTTGATGATCCTAGGTTTGCCAAGGCATCTACTTCTGCATTTTCTTCCCATGGGATATGAGTAATTTACCACTCCCGGAATCGATCCAACAGAGCCTGAACCTTTACCACGTATTGTTGCATGCACTCTCCTTTGGTCTCGAAGATCCCATAGACTTTATTTACCACCAGCTGTGAGTCACATTTGATTTCGATGACCTCGGAGTCAAGTCCCCGGGCTAATTCGAGCCCTACAATCAAAGCTTCATACTCTACTTCATTGTTAGTTAAATGGACCATCCTGATGGCTTGCCTTGGGATTTCCCCCAAAGGCGTGATTAAGACTATACCGACCCCGGACCATTTTACATTGAAAGCTTCATCCGTAAATAAGTTCCAAACCCCTGATGTCGATTCTGACACCATTACTGCTTCCTTGGTTGCTAGAGGCAATAATCCGGGACTAAAATCGGCCACGAAGTCAGCCAAGACTTACGACTTAATTGTAGTCCTTGGTTTATACTCTATGTCGCATTCACTCATTTCGACGGCTCATTTGGCCAATCTACCTAAGAGCTCAGGTTTATGGAGGATGTTATGCAAAGGGAAAGTAGTCACTATGGCTATCGAGTGGCATTGGAAGTAGGGCCTCAGCTTTCGAGCGGCGACTAGAGAGCTAAGGCCAGTTTTTTCAAATATGGGTAATGAGTTTCTGCTCCCGTTAAAATTTTACTAACATAATAAATGGGAGATTGCGTACTTTCGGCCTCTTGGACTAAAACCGCACTTACCGCAACTTTCGAGACCGCGAGATAAACCAGCAACGTTTCACCTTCTTTTGGTTTTGAAAGCAATTGAGGGCTTGACAAGTACTTTTTAAAATCCCTCAAAGCCTTCTGGCACTCCAGGCTCCATTCGAAATTATTTTTCTTTTTGAGCAGTGTGAAGAAACGATGACACTTTTTTGTAGACCGGAAAATGAACCTGCTCAAAGCTGCCAATCTTCTTGTAAGCCTTTGGACTTCCTTCACGTTTGATAGTTGGTCTGGGATATCTTCTATGGCCTTGATCTTATCTGGGTTTACCTCAATTCCTCTTTGTGATACTAGAAATCCCAGAAACTTACCAGAGCTAACGGCGAACACGCATTTCTCGAAATTAAGTTTCATAGCATGCTTTTTTAGGATGTCAAAAGTTTCTTGCAGATGTTTAAGATGATCACCTGCATTTAAAGACTTAACGAGCATATCGTCTATATAAACTTCCATAGTTTTTCCTTTTTGATTTTCAAATGTCTTGTTCACGAGCCATTGATAAGTGGATCCGGCATTTTTCAACCCAAATGGCATCACATTGTAACAATATATACCAAAATTTGTTATAAACGAAGTCTTTTCCTGATCTTCCGGGTTTATCTTAATTTGGTTGTACCCGGAATAAGCATCGAGGATACTCATTTACTCATGCCCGGCCGTGACATCAATCATTTGACCGATGTTTGGCAGTGGGAACGAGTCTTTCGGGCATGCCTTCTTAAGATCTTTATAATCTACACACATGCGAAACTTATTATTTTTCTTAGGAACTACTACTACATTGGCTAGTCAGTCTGGATATCTTACCTCTCGGATCGAACCGATATTAAGTAAGCGTTTTACCTCTTCTTTGACGAATTTATTCCTGGCTTCGGCAAACGGGCTCTTCTTTTGTATTACCGGAGGTATGTTGGGATCCAAGCTTAACTTGTGTACGACTACCTCTGTCGGGATGCATGTCATATCTTCATGAGACCATGCAAAACAATAAGCATTATATTTAAGGAATTTAATGAAGTCGGACCTGAGTTCTGGGTGCAGTCCTGTCCCCAAGTGGAATTTTCCTTTCTAGGAATTCTTCGAACAATGCCACTTGCTCCAGTTCTTCCGATGTGGACTTCGTTGCATCAGTATCTTCTGGAACTTGGAAATATCTCGATACCTGATAATATTTCGACGCCTGGCTAACTTCATATAGTTCAGGAGTAGGTGTTGGTCCCTGTAATTGCTATGCCACGGTTTCCTTTCCTTTGCTACTGAAGACCGAAATTGCATTCATCTCCCTTGCCGCCGGTTGGTCACCACTTATTTGCTTATTTCCTTCGAGCGTTGGAAACTTCAGCAATTGATGATATGTTGATGGTACAGCTTTCACCTCGTGCAACCATGGACTTTCCAGAATGATGTTGTATCCCATATCACTATCTACCACTTCGAAAATAGTTGTTTTCATTACTCCTTCAGTGTTCGTGAGTAATAAAATTTCTCCCCGAGTTGTCACACTTGCGAGGTTGAATCTGGCAAGGAGATTTGTGGCCGAAATAATGCTTTTGGTAAGTTTAGCTTGCTCCAATACTCTCCATTGTATGATATTAGCCGAACTCCCTAGATCTACTAGAACACGTTTAATCTTAAAATCTAGTACATTTAAAGAAATTACCAGTGCGTCGTTGTGTGGTAGCAGGAATCCGTTTGTGTCCTCCTCCGTAAAAGTGATATCGTCGTCCCGAAGCCCTTTGCTATGCGTTATTGATACTTTCGTCTTCTTTAATGCTGAAAAGGTGACCCCGTCAATCTCGTTCCCTCCGAAAATCGTGTTGATTGTTTGACGCGGGGGATCTTCTCCTGCTTTCGAGGGTTCTGCATTGTCTCGGTTACGACCATAATTGTTCTTAGCTCGATCATTCAAAAATTCTCAGACGTGACCATTCTTCAATAATGTTGCCACTTCTTCGGGAGGTATCGATAGTCTCCTGTCCGGTGGCCATTCGTCCCGTGGTATTCACACCACAAGTTGGGATCCCTCTGGCTAGAATCAGATCTCATCAATTTTGGGAACCGTGCTTCTTTGATATTTTTCATGGCCGATACCAACTCCACTATACTGACGTTGAAGTTGTATTCCAATAACTTGGAGTAAGAAGAATCCTGCGATTCTGACACTTTTTTATCCTGCAGTGATCGATTGTTCCGACCGCGATCAGTCCTCTTGTCAACGACGAACCTGTCCATTATCCGGAAACCTCTGTTGCGGACTTCGTTCTGTTCGTAGGGCAAAACCAGCCCCTTAAAATTTGTCTGTCCGCGTCATAATTATCCTTTGATTTTTTTCTGTTCTTTTCTCGTGCTTTGGTCGACGATGGAAAACCAACCTGATCATCTTCGATCCTTATTTTTAATTTGTACCGGCTGTGAAAATCCGCCCAGGTCGTTTCTTGAAACTCAAGTAGGCTTTCCTTCAATTTTCGGGAAGCGTCTAAACTCATCGGATTCAATCCCTTAGTGAATGCTTCAGCCGCCCATTCATTCGGGACAGCCGGGAGCAACTCTCTCTCTTTCTTGAATTGGGTAACGAACTCTCGTAGCGGCTCGGACTCTCCTTGCGCAATCCTGAATATGTCGATCTTTCGGACGTGTATTTTTCTAGACCCGGCATGAGCCTTGATAAAAGAATCCGCGAGCATTTCAAAGGAGTCTATGGAATGCTCGGGTAACAGTGAATACCACGTCAAGACTCCCCTAGTGAGGGTTTCTCCAAATTTCTTCAGCAGCACAGATTCAATTTCATGAGGAGCTAAATCATTTCCCTTTATCGTCGTTATGTAGGTGGTAATATGTTCCTGGGTCTGAAGTTCCGTCATACTTTGGCATTCAGGTATTTTGAAACGTTTCGGGATTTACTATGGTTTTGCACTTGGCTTGTACGATAATTGAGTATACTTTTTCGAGTCCAGACCTTTCAGCACTGGTGGCACGCCTGGGATCCGGTCCATGCAGTTGTTCACTTCCCTCATGAACTGTAAAAGTTCATTCTTGAAAGGATCATTCTCGCTATTGAGGCTGAATCTGTTCCCCCTGCCCCATCGGATCCAATTTCACCCCTGGGAGTATTGTTGTCGACCCTCCGCGTTGTTTGATTCGTAAAAACCTCGGAAGGAATCAGATCTCGCCTGTTTTGCATTATTTGAATCTCCCGACAGTGCCTGCTTCAACTCCGTCATAACTTTATCTTGTCGCATGAGCTGGCCTAGAATGATCGCCTATTTCTCTTGTAAGACCCTTACCGCGTCAACAACATGTTCCTCATCAGCGTCATCGGGAGTGATCTCCCGAACATGTCGAGGATATTTCCTGCCATGCACTGGTGTAGTGTCATTCCCCTCATTATGGGTGTCACTGATTGAGTCCTCGAAATGAAGTTGATCCCCTTGAATCTCGGGATTGTGCATGTCGTTAACAGTGTTATCTACCATTTCTTATGATTTTTTCTAAGACAAAAATAATCAAAACACGTTAGTAAAAGGCAAGGATAAATCTAATTACACAACTGTCTAGGTCCCACGGTGGGCGCCAAACTGTTTACCCGTAAAACGGTACAGTTAAATTTATACGTAATTTCTAGACAGGTGAATTAATTTGATCCTGAAATAATAAAATAATCGAAAAATTATGCAATACTTAGCCTTAGGATATAGACGAAATAGCAGAAGCAACAATCCGGAAACAGTGTTTGCGGGCACAATAACAACGAAAAAGTAAGAAGATAAGATTCTGTTGAGTTTTGTATAGAATATAGCGTAAGTTTGCCAGAAAATCCGTATCCTTTACAATGACAACTGAGCTCACTATTTATAGCTGTGAAGAAGGTCATAGGATCGTGCCCTTCTTTAATGTCAATTATGAGGGGCATTGATTAAGATATAACGGTGAATATAAATTTCAAATTCCCTATAAGGGGTAATTGCTCTTAATGCCATGGAATATTCTCTATTAAATTCTATCGGGCGAAGAGCATTCATCACATATTTATGAGTGTTATTCTTTCCGGTGACAAACGAAACAGTTGCCTTCGGTCTTTGGCCATACCCCCGTCTTGGGTTCCACGTGTCCCTCTTTTGGACGGCCACGCGTCATAGCATATTTTGCCCTATACATAAGGACTTCTATGTTTTGAACAAATATGATTGATACTAACTTTTTATTCTGCTTATAATGGTTTGAGCTATCTCTATGTCAAAGGCTGTAGAGTGAAAAGAAAAAATTATATTAAGGTATGCTTTAAATTCTATTCTTTGTTTTTTGTTTCAGGTAAATGCACGCAGATATTCCATACTGGTATGCATCTTAAGAAGAATGTTTAAGAGGAAGTGTCAAATATTGATGAAGATCGAAGTAAAGCCAATTTCATAATTCTCATCAATGGTCTATGATTTTGTCATCTTTAGGTTTATATTGTATAAGTTGAAGTAGTGATTGTTTTCAAATAATACATAGAGATTTTGATATCTGCCTTTTGTTGTATACATTTATACTTTACAATTGCTATAACTTTGAGTCGTGATTTTCTCCTATGTCGAACTGAGATTCTAATGTGCTTTTCTTTTTCTTTTAGATATAGATTTATCATTTTTATAAATATATTTTTCTATATGTTCTTAATTCTTTTTGCCTCTATTTCTTTTCTTCAATGAACTTTTTTGAATTGTTTTTCTTTATCGAAAAGTTGTTTCTCTTCTAACACTCATAACTCATTAAATTTCCTTCAAATGGGTTTCATAAATTTATAACATGTTTACTCTAACGTTATTTTTCAAAATTCTCAGTTTCTTTCCATATTTTCATAATATTCAAAGATTTATTTTTTTGGTGTTCAAAAGAAAAAGAAAGAAACCAAAGTAAGAATGAGATCAAAAGAAGAATGGTCCCACAAAGAAAAGTGTGACGTTGTGACCTTTCTTGAGGAACAAAGATAATTCTGCCACTATCATCGTAAAGCTTTACTTGTATTATGAAAGTTGTGCCAAAAAGTTTAAACGTTCCATTCACTCGGCATTAATCTATAGCATAGATAATTTGTAAATAACTTTAAGTTAACATATAATGTAATGTAATTAATTAAGAAAATCACATGTTATAATAGGTCATTATCGATCAAAATTTTTAACACTGTGAATGAGTAGGCTTTCAGTAGTTTAAAATTCACTAGACAACGAGTTAATAACTTTATGAATAAAGTATTTTTGATTTTCAGGTTATACTATAGACGATTGAAAACTTATTGAAGTTCATAATCAACTGTCAAACAATACTCATTATTCTAATGTTATGATATACACATAGTTAGTTTTGGTTCTTATCTTATTAAGTGTGTTATTAATAGATTTTTTTATTCAAAAAACTAAATGTTCATGTGAATGCTTGGTGAATTTTATTCTTTAAAGTATGTCATTATCTCTAATTTAATGTTGCAGATACTCAATTAAATGTATTCCATAAAAGCATTCTTTAACTACAAGAATAATGCAATAACTTAATGAAATAAAAGTTTTAACATTTATGCTGCAAAGTAAAAGGAGGAGGTCTTCCTAATGATCTTTGGTCAAAAAGAATGTATTTGTTTTCATAGAAATTTTCAGCCTCTCAATATACAACTAACAATAATTTATTATTTATTATTTTTGCAATTAGTAGTTTTAAGAATCTATGCAACTTTTATTTTAATTTTTATTTTTATTTTTATTATTGTTGGACTTTCTTAATTAGATAAACCTTAAGTAATTTTCATTGGCAATTACAATTAACTATATATCACATAGATTATTTGCAACAAATAAAGTAAATTTATGAATTAAGCCAAATGTATTTAATTTATTGCTGATTTTCTTTCTCATAAAAAGAGGAATAATATCAACACTTGTTATTAACTTGAATTTTTATTTTATTTTATTGATGTTTCTTAAACCTGTGAAAGCGCAGGTAAGTTCACTAATCAATTTAATAAATACATGACACATAATTGGGATAAACTATTACTAGACCATTGTTAATAATATATTATCACTTTAAATTATGATTTAACTATAATAAATTCATATAATTAATATCGAATATGAGTAAGCCTTTACAGTTTGTTTGGTGTCACGACCCCGAATTCCTTCCGTAGGAGGTCGTGATGGCACCTAGCCGCTAAGACTAGGTAAGCCTATCAATACGGAATAATCACTAATATCTGAAATAAATAAATCACAATTCAAATAATTATAACTCCCAAAACCCGGTAGAAATAAGTCACAAGCTTCTAAAAATTTTATTCTCAATGTCTCTATGTATCAAGGTCTAAAGAAAAATAAGAAAACAACATAAAAATGATAGAAGGGGACTCCGGAGTCTGCGAACGCTGGCAGACATACCTCGAAGTCTTCGTGCGCAGGTAACTCATTGACGTCTAGACTGGTAAGATGTACCTGGATCTGCATAAAAAGATGTGCAGAAGAGTAGTATGAGTACACCACAGCGGTACCCAGTAAGTGCCAAGCCTAACCTCGGTAGAGTAGTGACGAGGTCAGATCAGGCCCTATTGGAGAATAGATAATGACATGGAAATATGTTTAAACAATTTAATAAGATAAAATGACTATGGAAATGAATCGAATAGTATGTCACATTTAATGACACCAAATAATTGCAAATAATATCTCGTGGAATCAAAACAGAATTCCTTTCGACTTTATGATAATCACAACAATTAATCAAAGGAAACTATGGCCATAAATCAATATCAACAAGGGCACTATCGAGGTACCGCCTCGTAGTCCCAAATCATAAATAAATTCACAATATCTCATTTCCTTATCTCACCGCGGGAGCCTTCACAATTTATTTTAAAGAAAATATTTTTTCCGAAATAGCATCCCGCGTTTTAGCCATCCTTATCATACCGCATGACTTCTACTAATATTTTTCCATAATAAAGAGCCCACGACTCCATCACAATGAGTACAAAAATCTTACAAATATATTCAGGAATAAATAATTTAGCAAAATAATATTTCAAATCCTTTAATACGTTGCTTCAATACCAAATTTAAAATGTCAAATACTTCATATTAATAATATTTAATTTAAAGAAAAATCAATTTCAAATAATGCACAGAATAAAAGAAACCAAGTTTCAACCAAACAGGTAAAACAATTAGCAGAAACAAGTCAAGCAAATTTAAAGTATACAAATCAAATCAATGATGGAGAAAATAACAAGATTTAATAAATTAATTAATATGCAACAGTGATCTTTACAATTTAAAAACACAATCCTTCATATTTAGTCCGTGTACACACTCGTCACCTCGTGTACAAGACTTTCATCACATTACAATTAATACCAATCCTAGGAAACATTTCCCCCACACAAGGTTAGACAAGTCACTTACCTCGACTTGCTCCAATTTAACCAAGTAGTATGTTTTTTCCTCGATTTTTCGATTCCGCTCGACTCTTATCTAGTCATAATTAATTCAATACAGTCAACAAAAATTATAGAACTAATTCTGTAAGAAAATACTATATTTTTCAATAAAAATCCGAAATTAACTCAAAAATGGCCTGTGAGCCCACGTCTCGGAATTCGGCGAAAGTTACGAAATATGAACGCTCATTCAACCACGAGTCTAACCATACCAAAATGACTAAATTCCAATAACAGTTCGACACTCAAATCCTCAAATCTATCCTAGAGGGTTTTCAAATTTTTCCAACTTAAATCATCAATTAAAGGTTAAAAACAGTGATAGATTCGGGTAATCTAACAAAGATTGAGTTAAGAACACTTACCCCAATGTTTTCTCTGAAAATCTCTCAAAAATAGCCTCAATCCGAGCTCCAATTCGTTAAAAATCCCATTTTCAGAACTTAAACATTCTGCCCAGGCTTTTACTCATCGCGATCGCGAACATCCACACGCGATCGCGAAGCAAAAATTACCACTGGCCAAATTAACTCTACGCGATCGCGTATATCCTCACGCGGTCGCAGAGCACAGAATTCCCAGCTCTATTCGATCGCAGTCCTCTTCATGCGTTAGCGAGTTACAAGGTCTCAAAGCTACGCGATCGCATCCCACTTCACGTGATCGCGAATCACAAAACTTAGCGGCCCTCAATTAACCTTACGCGATCGCAAACAATGCCACGCGATCGCGATGCACAACTTGCCAAACCTATGCGATCGCGGTTGACCTCACGCGATCGCGAAGAACAAAATTAATACTGCCTCAACTAAGCCTACGCGATCGCGTCCCAATCTTCGTGATGCGAAGAAGGTTTAAAACACCAGAAATCAGCAGCTACCAACAGTGCCAAAATGAAGGAAAATACTCTGAATACCATCCGAAACACACTTGAGCCCCTCGCGAAGTCAACCAAATATACCAACAAGTTCTCAAATACCATACGGACTTAGTCGAGTCTTCAAATCACATCCAACAACACTACGAACACGAATTGTTCATAGATTCAAGCCTAATTAACTTTGAAATTTCTAATTTCTACAAATGACTCCTGAACCTATCAAATCACGTCCGATTTATCTTGCATTTTACGCACAAGTCATAAATGACATAACGGAGTACTCAAATTTTCAGAATCGGATTTCGACCCTGATATCAAAAAGTCAACCTCTCGGTCAAACTTCCCAAAAATTTAACTTTCGGCATTTCAAGCCTAATTCCACTACGGACTTCCAAATAACATTTTCGATCATGCTCCTAAGTCCAAAATGACCATATGGAACTGTTGGAATCATCAAAATTCTATTCTTGGGTCGTTTGCACATAATTCGACATCTGGTCACTATTTAAACTTAAACTTTTAATTTTTTATCAAAATTCCATATCTCGGGTTAGGGACCTCGGAATTTGATTTCGGGTATACGCCCAAGTCCCAATTCACGATACGGACCTACCGAAACTGTCAAAATACTTATTTGAATCCGTTTACTCAAAATATTAACCAAAATCAACTCAGTTGAGTTTTAAAGCTCTAATTCATATTTTAATCCATTTTTCACATAAAAACTTTCCAGAAAATTTTATGGACTGCACACGCAAGTCGAGGAATGATAGATAGTGATTTTCGAGGTCTTAGAACACAGAATTAATTATTATATTTAAAGATGATATTTTGGGTCAACACATTCTCCACCTCTAAAACAAACGTTCGTCCTCGAACAGAGTTAGAAAAAGTACCTGAGGTGGTGAATAAGTGTGGATAACAGCTGCGTATATCATGCTCGATCTCCTAAGTCGCTTCCTCGACCTGATGACCCCTCCAGTGAACCTTCATTGAAGCAATGTTCTTTGACCTCAGCTTTCGGACCTGCCTATCTAAAATAGCCATTGGTTCCTCAACGTAAGATAGATCCTTATCCAACTGAACCGAACTAAAGTCTAACACATGAGACGGATCGTCGTGATATTTCTGAAGCATAAAAACATGGAATACTGGATGAACTACAGAGAGACTAGGCGGTAGCGCAAGTCTGTAAGCCACATCTCCAACTCTTTTAAGAATCTCAAAAGTCCCAATATACCTAGGGCTCAACTTGCCCTTCTTCCCGAACCTCATCACACCCTTCATAGGCGAAACCCGGAGCAATACCCGCTCACCAACCATGAAAGCAACATCATGAACCTTCCGAACCGCATAACTCTTCTGTCTAGCTTGGGCTGTACGAAGTCAATCCTGAATCAACTGAACCTTTTCCAAGGCATCCTGAATCAAGTCTGTACCCAATAGTCTAGCCTCGCCCGGTTCGAACCAACTCACTAGAGACCGGCACCGCCTACCATACAAAGCCTCATACGGAGCCATCTAAATGCTTGACTGGTAACTGTTGTTGTAAGCAAACTCCGCAAGTGGTAAGAACTGATCCCAAGTACCCCCCAAAATCTATCACAAACGCACGAAGCATATCCTCCAGTATCTGAATAGTGCGTTCGGACTGCCCGTCTATCTAAGGGTGAAATGTTGTACTCAACTCTATCCGAGTACCCAACTCACGCTGTAGTGCCCTCCAAAACCGTGAGGTAAACTGTGTACCCCGATCAGAGATGATAGATACCGGTACACCGTGAAGTCTGACATTCTTGCGAATATATACCTGAGCCAGTTACTCTGAAGAGTAAGTAGTAATCACAGGAATGAAATGAGCTGATTTGGTCAGCCTATCCACAATCACCCAATCTGCATCAAACTTCCGCTGAGTCCGTGGGAGCCCAACAACGAAATCCATAGTGATTCGCTCCCATTTTCATTCTGGAATCTCTAACTTCTAAAGTAATCCACTCGGTCGCTGATGCTCATATTTCACCTGTTGACTATTTAGACACCGAGATACATACCTCACTATGTCTTTCTTCATCTGCCTCCACCAATAGTGATGTCTCAAGTCCTGATACATCTTTGCAGCACCTGGATGAATGGAGTACCGCAAACTGTGAGCCTCCTGGAGAATCAACTCACGCAAACCGTCCACATTAGGCACACATAGTCTGCCCTGCATCCGTAATACATCGTCATCTCCAATAGTGACTTCCTTGGCATCATCGTCCTGAATTGTATCCTTAAAGACAAGCAGATAAGGGTCATCATACTGACATTCCCTGATACGATCATAAAGAGAAGACTGAGAAACCATGCAAGCCAAAACTCGACTCGGCTCGGAAACATCCAGTCTAACAAACTGGTTGGCCAAGGCCTGAACATCTAAGGCTAAAGGCCTCTCTGCTACCGGTAAATATGCTAAGCTGCCCAAACTCTCCGCCTTA
>AWOL01S0086719.1:8893-26087 GCA_000715115.1 Nicotiana otophora
GGGAGATCCCCTGCTGTTTACCCCTGTGTGTTGTACTGTTGCCTTGCTGTGTTTCCTTTTGTTAAATTCTAGTCTCTTATTATACTATATATTCTCCTTCCTTATTTATTATTTACTAGTGGGCCTGACCTGACCTCGTCACTACTCGACCGAGGTTAGGCTTGGTACTTACTGGGTACCATTGTGGTGTACTCATGCTACTCTTCTACACATATTTTCGTGTGCAGATCCAGGTTCATCATACCAACCTCGCTATTAGTTGTGCATTTGCTGCTGTTCCGGAGATTTCAAGGTATATCTTCTCGCGTCCGCAGACCTAGGAGTCCCCCTCTATTCTCCCCTATGTCAAACACTTCTTGTATTCCTTTTATTAGACTCTGGTGTATAGAGACTCTATTTTCCTTCTGCCTCTTGTGAGTTACGATGTTTTGAATTTTGGAAAGACTGTGTATTTATAGAGTATTGGTTATTGTACATGCCGAGCGACATTGTTACTAGTTATTTAGTTATCCACCGTTGTTAGTTGCCAAATTTTACTTTTGTTTTGTTATTTTCCGCAATTTGTTAGGCTTACCTAGTCGTAGAGACTAGGTGCCGTCACGATGTTATACGAAGGGAGTTTGGGTCGTGATAGGTCGTTTTGAGCATTTGCATTCCGTTCAGTTATTTGGAGGAATGAATTTCATGATTGAAGCTTTGAAGTTGGAAGAGTTGACTGAGTTTGACTTTTTAGTATTTGGCCTCGGATTAGAGTTTTGATGGTTCCGTTTGGTCCAGATGGTGACTTTGGACTGGGGCGTATGTCCGGATTTGCATTTGGATATTTCTAGAAGGTTTCGGCGCTAATTGGCGAAAGTTGGAAATTTGAAGGTTTGGAAAGTTCATAAGTTTGACCGGGAATTGAATTTGATGATACCGGGTTCGGATTGTGGTTTCGGGAATTTGAATAGCTTCGCTATGTTGTTTGGGACTTGAGTGCAAAATTTGAGTTCATTCCAAGTTGATTTGATATGTTTTCGACGCGAGTTATGGATGTTGAAAGTTCAAAAGTTCATTAAGTTTGATTTGAGGTGCGATTTATCGTTTCGATACTGTTATGTGTGATTTGAGACCTTGAGTAGGTTCGTGTTATGTTATGGGACTTGTTAGTACTTTCGGACGGGGTCCTGAGGGGATTTGGTGAGTTACGGACATGTTTCAGATCATCTTTCATTCATGTATGATGGCTCGCCTTTGCTGGATCTAATGTGACCGCACCTGCGGAGCCATGGGCGCAGGTGCGGAGCCGCAAAAGCGATAGTGGCATCGCAAAAGCCGAGGCTGTGCTGCGGGCAGGAGTCCGTAAATGCCCAGTTTTCTTCGCATCTGTGAAGGCGCAGATGCGGCGCACGAGGGTGCAGAAGTGAGAGGTAGTGCAGGTGCGTGAAGTTCGTTCGCATCTGCGTATGCACAGAAGTGGAGCTTTTCTGCCACTGCGATGGGCTGGTTGGCAGTTCTTTTCCACATGAGCGATATTTTGGTCGCACGCACGAGTCTGCAGAAGCGGAAATTGGTTTGCAAATGCGAACAACACTGGGCAGAAGCTATATTTTTTAGGGTTGGTCGTTTTATTCTCATTGTTTAGACTTGGAGCTCGGTTTTGGGCGACTGGAGAGGAATTTCACCACATGAATTGGGGTAAGCATTCATAACTCGGTTTTGATTATATTTTACGAATCTATACTCGTTCTTGGCATTTGGTTGATGATTTCAAAAGAGAAATTAAGGGTTTTTGTCTTAAGTTTCATAGAATGAATTTTTGAGTTTTGAACATCGATTCAGAGTCGGATTTGAGTGAAACAAATATGGTTGGATTCGTAATCGAATGGTTTATCGGATTTTGTGAGTTTCATTGGGTTCCGAGGGGTGAGCCTGGATTTGATTTTTTGGTTGACTTTGGGCTTTTGATTAAAGATCGACCTTTATCAATTGGAATTATTTCCTTAGACATTATTTTATGTATTTGAGATGCTTTTGGCTAGTTTCGAGCTGTTAGGAGGTAGGTACGCGTGGGATGACATTTTTAGACTATCGTTTGGCTTGCTCGGTATTGGAATTGGCACGTTCGAGGTAAGTATCACTTGGATGGGCGTGTGGACGTGCACCATGTGAATTGTGACTCAGTTATTTCTGTGGTACTGTGTAATTACCTAATCTTATCTGTAACCATGAAATCTCTACGTGCTAAAGTAATTGAGTTTTGATCCATGTTAGAAATCATGCTTAGGTCACATGCTGATACTGTTGGGACCCACAGAGGTTGTGTTACATGTTGAATTAATTGCTTAATTTGATATTTATACTCGTTCACATCTATTATTTGCATATCATATCTCAGTCTATGTTTCCCTATATTCATACATCATATCATCACTGTTTGGGATGATTATCGTGTTTCTTGTGAGCCTGAGAGACTGGAGAGATTGATGACTGAGTGAAGTCGAGGGCTTATTGTGAGTAATATTTATGAAATCGGTCTTCACGCTGCAGCGGGCTTTAATTATTCATGCCATAATTTGGCTTATTATACTACTTGAGTTGGATCAGCCCCTTCGGAGTCTGCACATCTACAGTGGGCACAGTTGCTATGAATTTTGGCTGGATCTGCCCTGGATTCATTTGCATTGGGCTGGATCTACCCTGGATTTATTTACATTCGGGTTGGATCTGCCCTAGGTTGGATCTGCCCTGTACATTACTGAGTGACTGAGTGTGAGTATTTATTTATGTTTTGGTTGGATCTGTCCTGTATAGTACTGAGTGTCTGAGTGCGCTGAGTATTGAGCATGATGAGTGAGAATACAAAACACTGAGATTGAGTACTTTGATAGTGTGAGTACATGAGTTCATCACCGAGATGCATTGCATTTGACATACATACTTGAGATACATGCATATAGATGCATTTCCTCATGCTACCGGATTTTAGTGACATTCATGATTTCACTTGCACATCGACATGTAGGTATAGAGAAGTAGTTTTCTCATGCTATCTGATAACGAAACATCTTATTTATTGTCGAAAGGCTTTGGAAAAAATCACAGTTTTTTTGATTCACTCATATTTTGGTGATTTCGGTGAAGGATTTGGGTTTTACTGCTATATCTGAAAAGCATGACTATTTTTCCGTAATTGTTAACGCGCTGAGCATCATATCTCCGAGGTATTTCTTTTACCACTTTATTACATTGTTATGAACTGTTGTTGGCTATTGGTGTTGGACTCTGACCTTTGTCCCAGCTCGTCACTACTTTCAACCTAAGGTTAGCTTTGTTACTTATTGAGTACATGGGGTCTGTTGTACTCATACTACACATCCGCACCTTGTGTGCAGATTTTGGATGCTGATGTTGCTGTGTATGGTGGGAGCTAGCATAGAAGACGTACCTGCTTTCCGGTTATAACTGTCTCTTGTTCATGGTAGCTTTAGACTTATGAAAAATCTGTTTATGTATATTTCAGACAAATGATGTATTTATTTCATACTAGCTTTGCAAACTTTGAATCTTAGAAGCTCATGATTTGTACTACCAGTCCTTGGGGATTCTTGTATAAAATATTCAGTTATATTTTCATTATTTCTCTCAGTAAATCTCATTTGTATTAGATTGTTGCTAATTGGCTTACCTAGCGAGTTGGCTTGGGTATCATCACGATTAGTTAAATTTTGGGTCGTGACATAAATTATATTAAATCTTGTTCTGCAATCATTCCTGATGGTTTGTCCAATTCCATCATTAGATTGTGAACTCAAACTTTATAATTATAACAATCGATGATTTAGTCTTTCGTGTATAAGCTAAACTCTATACACTAAATCATCTACTATATAAGCAAAAGGACACAGACTAATATATGATCTATTTAAAATTTTATTAAAACTGAATAAATAATTATTTCATAATAAATACTATATCTAAACCAAATCCATGATTAATAGTATATATCCCAACAATAGTTCCTCCCTCATCACACACAAGACAAAACTAGAAATTCTTCTGTTTTTCCATTTTCTCTTGTTTCGTAATCCAATTATTTCAACTTCTCATATCGTCCTGTTTTTTTCTCTATTGTCGTAGAAAGAATACAAATTTTCCGTGAAACTGGTGTCTTGATTTAAGTTAGAGCTTCATCGTCCCAACTTCCAGCAAATATCCCAAAGAAAAATATAGGAATCTGAACTTTAGATGTCAAACACTATATCATCTCATTTGTCTTATATATATATATATATATATTTGTTTTATAGTTTTGATACCCACACCATTCCAACACCATTGGAGGCAACAACTGTTGGGAAGCGAGCCACACTAATAGAGAAAAAATAATTTAAAAAGAAAAATAATAAATTACAAAGGGAAAAGGGTCGAATATACCTATCTACTTTAGTATATTGTTCATATCTATCCTCCGTTATACTATCGGGTCATATCTACCCTTACCGTTAGCCAAACTTTTTAAAAATACCCTCCACCTAACGGAAAATCACCAAATTAAAGAAATACATATTTTTTTAAAACTCATTAATAACCCGTTAAACCCTTTTTTTTACTGCACTTCTTCCTTACAGATTAGTCATCTTCTTCGTACTCATTTGTTGAACTTAAGAAATGAAAAACATAAAACTACCGACAATCATATATTCATTTATATATTGAGTCACGATTCTTTTAGTATCCTTATTGTATATTTATTATATTTTACCTCTTCAATTTCTATTTTTTCTAGCTTTTCTCTTTGTTTTTCCTCACCATGTCGAATTGTGCCGAGTATTCACCATGATGTTTCATCACCATGAGTTGAATGTTTATAGCATCTTATTAGGTTGACAGTTATGAATTCGTAAGGCAGCTACCGAGGTATTTCTTCCTCCAACAATGAGCCTTTGTTGATGAGTATTCACGCACAATATTTTCTTATTCTGCTTTAAGCATTTGAGCAACAAATTATCGCCAAATCACGCCTTAAGAATCAAAGTTAGATTTCAAGCTATGGGATATGATACTCATAATTTTTAGTAACAATTGAACTTGTAAGGAACAAAAATTAGAAAATAATTAGAGGAGATTCAATTTAATATCAAGCTAAAATCTAAGAAAATCATCAAGAATGAAAGAAAGTACACCAACAAGTTGGAAAGTAACTTAACAACCTAAGTACACTAACTTCACGCATTAACCAAATACAAATATCGATAAAGTAAATATCAGTTGTTACTGACACACAAACCAACTATCAAATGTGCATTGCATTAGACAAAGGGATGCCATATTATAACTATAAAAAATACAACCAAAAATGATAGCATGACATCCTAACGTCACCATGAAAACCTAAGAACCAAAACTATAAGTTTTTACTAATCCTACTGCCACCATTATTCTCGGTCTCTCTCTAAATGAATAAAATGTGTTAAGATGTCTCAGAAATCTAGGTTCCGTATTTTTATATTATGGGTTTAACGGGTTATGGGTTAATAGTGTTTTAAGTGATTATTTTATTAATCTGATGGATTCCGTTAGATGATGGGTATTTTAAAAATATTTTGTTAACAGTAAGGGTAGATATGTTCCGATAGTATAACGGAGAGTAGATGTGAACAATATACCAAAGTAGAGGGGTATATTTGGCCCTTTTTCAATTTGCAAAAGACAAGATAAGAGAGACAAGATTTAGGTGGCTCAACAATTTTGCCTACTCTACAACCCCCAAAAGAACAACTATTTATTAATTAAAGAGAATGAATAAGTTATGAGGATGATCGGCAAATAAAAAGGCAAAGACCCCTTTTACATGCATCTGGATTGCATGCTGAAATAATTGTTAGATCTAAGTTTCAATGATGAATAATAACATTACTCTTTTATTGTAGGTACCCAAGTTTAAACAGTATTCCAGAAGTAAAGCAAGGCGTAAAGAAAGGAAGATACGAATGTCCAAGATATCCAAAGAAGGAAAGTTTAACTCAGTCAAAGATCATGTCCAATAGACGACCACCTAAGGAAGCAATTCATATGTTCCAAAGAAGGAAGGTCCAAATCGGCAGAAGATCATCAAGCCTAAAAATCTGTTAGGATTATCCATCAAGCTATCAAAGGAAGATCGTGTCATGCCTGAAGATCCGCACAACTATCAGACCGCGCTAATAAAGGAAAGCATTTACTCTACCATGATTCAAGGATTAGCCGTTGAGGAGCTCCACACTTATTCTTGGAAAGAATCATCAATCAAGATTTATTACAAAGATCAATTCATTTGGGTTGCCAATCTCAAGTCTGTATCAATCAAGAATCCAAGAAAATCTCCTCTCAAATTGTATTTATAGTCGGTGACCAAGAAGATTAAAATATGCTTTGATGTCACCAACCTCAAGCTCTTTGTTCTACTCTACGAGCATTATATTTCAAATAGAATTATTGTGTAACAATCAGAGAGAAAGAAGAGAGAAATATTAGTGAGGAATTGTATCAAAAGAATTGAGAGTTACTTAGCATAAGAAATCAGTTGGTATGCATAAGAATCTCGCTAACACAATTGTACTCATAATACCCAGCAACTTTAAAGAGAGATCACCCTTGCAACCCTAAGGGACTGGACTAGGATTCACATTGAATCTGAACCAGTATAAAATACCTGTATCATATAATCTTTTGCATTTTCTATTATGCATGATTCACTCCGTATCCACATTTAATAGTGAGTGGAAAGGATCGTTGGAAGAATAGTACCCAACAAGAGTCGGGGTCGATTTTCACAGGGAGTTTAATGTATGGGTGTTAGGGTGTACACTTGATGAGCGTAGATAAAATAACTCAATTACACTTCCAAATAAGGGCTTTTGTTATCTACTTCTAAAATTGACACTAGCAATGATCAATTAAGAAAAAGAGACTAGCAGACGAGTAACAACTTTTGTTGTTTTTATTAAATGGGTAAAAGGCCTAGGGATGTAACCTTTACCTAAGTGTTAGCCTAATGGATAAATTATGTTAATGCTTGTTTTACTGATCGGGGTGTATTATAACGCTCAACTCTAAATTACCCATTCAATACCTCTCAGTTATAGAGTGATTTTACCCAAATTGGATTTCTCAAGCCCAACTGGGTATCAATTCAAATAGCTGATATGAGCTCAAGTTGGGTTTTCCCTATCTCTAGTTCAAACCCTTTAATTAGGATAGCCAAAACTTTAACTAGCCCAATTTCTTGTTAGCCAAGTTTTCCTAGACTAAGTCCCTCTTTCTCAAGTAGGAACCAAGTCAAATAGGCATGAATCAATATTTGCAACTACTACTTCTAGAAATAATGCATGAACAAGGGTAAATAATAAACACCCAATCGTAACCAAGCATTAGATTAATTATCCATAAGGTTTACACACTAGGTTTGGATCACAACCCTAGAAACAATCTGGCTACTCATAATACAAATTAAAGAAAATAAAGAAGAAGAACTAATTAAAGTCATAATACAAAATTAAATTGATAAAACTAATGATTATTCACCCAAAATGGTCACTAATTACCAAAAGTAGTGAAAGATAATAGCTACCACACTAAAAATTATAAAACTTTCCCTAAAAAATATGTTTCGTCTATTTATAATGGCCCAAAATTCGCTGACAAAAATGCCTTTCGGGAGGTTCTGCGGCCGAAAAATTTCATGTGCGGTACGTACTTTTCTTGGCTCTGCAGGTGGAGGATTTCTGCAGCCACACAATTTAGTCTGCGGCTGCACTTCAACTTTCTGCGGCTGTACTTTTCCTTCTGCGACTGCACTTTTGGCAAGGCTTCACACTTGGTCGTTTTGCACTCTCTGAACTTTTTGAATTCTTGTCAGTGCGAGGTTTTGATCGCACGTGCGAATCTGTAGAAGCGGAAATTGGTTCGCAAATGCTTGCGAACGACGCTGGGCAGAAGCTATATTTTCGAGAGTCAGTCGTTTTATTCTCATTATTGAGTCTTGGAGCTCGATTTTGGGCGACTTTGGAGAGAAATTTTGTAATAACCCGATATTAGGAGTGAACTTTTAAGCTATTTTCTTAATTAAAGTTCACTAATTTTGACGGACATACCGAAACAGGTATTAATTATATTCATATAAAGTGTATGTGCATATATAATTATTCTTTGGAATATTAATTACATATGTAAAGTATGAAGTAAAGAAATAAGTATTTAGTGGATTAGATTTTATACTACTAGCTATTACCTGTGGACTATTTAATAGTAAAATAATTGGGCTAAGGCTATATATATTTTTAGATGTCTTCACGTGAGATTGTACGGAAAGGGGGCTATACATACTAACTCTTAAAGAAACATTCCAACAAATGCTCCTAACGGGCGACGGCTACATTCAAGAATGGAGTGTGATTTGGAGTTGCTACAGTGATAATAAAAAAAAAAGATTATAAAAGAATGTATATCATCACATGATCGGATAAGGAGATTGCAGTCATTCGTTTTGGAGAAAACGAAATTGATCTGTAGTGTGCTTTGCATTTACACACAAGATTGAGGTCACTGGACGCCGTTTGGTTGGTGTATTGTTAGCGAGGTAAGTGAGATTTTAAGCTTTGATGCTCGCTTTTTTAAAACTCATTTTAAAAATGTATTTTCTCCGCCTGGTCTATGTGTTGGGACAAACGTGCGCTTGGTAGAATCGGTGATCTTAGACTAGCTGCAAATATATTATTTTTTGCAAAATATAAAAAAATAAAATATTTTATAAGTTGTTTGATGAGTTTGATACGGTTGTGAGCCAGGGTGTTGAGTTTGATACTTTAATACGGCTGTGAGCCATGATGTTGAGTTTGATACGGCTGTGAACAATGGTTTTGAGTTTGATTCGGCTGTGAGCCATGATATTGAGGCATTGTGTATTCCTTTCTACATCACTCGAGCATTGTGTATGCTTCTTGATATATTTGGGGCATTGTGTATGCTTCAGTGAGCATTGTTTATGCTCCGTTATATATCTGAGGCATTGTGGTTCCGTTGCGATCTTATAGAGGTGTTGGTTAATTGTTTCACTGCAGTTATGACAAGTCTATAGTGTGTAGTGGATTGAGATATGTGTATTCTTGTTAGTTAGTTGTTGTTAACCCTGTTAATACATATATATTGTGTTATGGTATAATTATCGTATTTAGTATATTGCACTTATTGTGGTGTGTTTGTATTTTCTAACACTTATTTCAGAGGTATTTAAAGTGGCGGGTCGAGGATCTTACTGGGTTATATTTACGTATAACTCACTCCTTACCTGTATCTCTATGCAGATACTGTTGCGAGAGAGAGAGCTAGTGCCCGACGAGTCTAATCGAGTGGATCCTATTGCTGAGGTGAGCCACCGTATTGTTCGTGGAGGCTTTTGTTTTAGCTTTGTCTAGTTCGTGTTAGTTATTTTCTTTTTCTTTGGGGTTTGCATACCCGTCAGTAAAACTCAAATTACTCTGTTAGATGCTCCACAGTCTTAGTGTGGGATTTGGACTAGAGTTGTATTATTTGAATGATTGTTTGTTTTTCTATCTATTGACTAAGGTATTGGGTGATAAATTTCTTCTCTAATTATTAATAATAATTTTAGGCCTGCACTTAATTGTTCTCATGTGTTTGAGAAAATGGTTAAATGTTTGAGAAAGGGGTTCGCCTGGCATGTGGTGTGTCACGACCCAATTTCTACTAAGGGTCGTGATGGCGCCCAACATTACCGCTAGGCAACCAACAGTGAATCAAACCACGATATTTCTCTCTTACTAAGTTTTCAAGTAATTAAATTCTATTTAATAGGGAATTAAAGAGTGAAAACTTCAATAAATGAAACGAAGACAACTGAGTGGCAATCATGGTAATATAAGTGCTCCAAAACCAATAAAGTCAACTAGTGTGTGTGTCAAGACCTCGTGTCACAAGTGTATGAGCAACTAGTAGAATATCCAAAACTCTAACTACTTTCCGAAATAAAGTAGACAGAATATAAATACAAAAGAGAGACTCTAGGGGCTGCAGGACGGCTCAAGAAGCAGCTCATCAATAGGCCTCGAAATATCTGGGATGCGCGCCGGTAGGACTGCCAGATGCACCTGCCTCAGATCCTGCACGGTTAGTGCAGAAGTGTAGCGTGAGTACATAAACAATATATACCCAGTAAGTATCAAGTCTAACCTCGAAGAAGTAGTGACGAGGGGTCGACATCGACACTTACTATGGGCTAATAGTGAAGAAATACAGAATTCTAAATGAGCATGGGTTATGTAAATAAAAATAATAACTCAATAACAAGCAGAAAGTAAATAATCCTTTAACACATGGTAAGTTCCAAATAAATTTCTATCTTATATAACTTTTGCCTCTCAAGCCAGGGAAGGATATCAAATATATGATTACACTTCAAGTATTATCACGCACAATTATGCCGAGGTCGTACGGCCCGATCCAGAATAATATTTATACTGCCGAGGGTCGAGCGACACGAACCATAGATGCATCTATCTATTGCCGAGGCGTTCGGCCCTCTCCACAAGAAGAGAGAATACTTTATAAACAACCGGTTTAAGAGCTAATACAAGACTACTGTACAATAAAAATAATTTTTATTAACGGTCAAGTAACCCACCAAAACTCAAGCGAGTGAAATTCAGTCCTTTATAATTCCTCTAACAAGTTCCAATATAATTTAGGCACATTAATTAACAAGTAGGGTGCATACATTACAAATATTTTATAATTCGGGTCCTAAACTACCCCGGACATAAGCATAATTAGTAGCTATGCACGGACTCTCATCACCTCGTGTGTACGTAGCCCCCACAATTAGAAGCAAATAGCAATTTAAAGCACATATGGGGTAAATTTCCTCGTACAAGGTTAGGCAAGAGACTTACCTCGTCTCAAGGCTCACTTTCCGGTCACAATTTCGTTCTAAAGCCTCAACTCGGTACCAAACAATCCAAAACTAATCAAATATTATATAAATTAATCAATACATGTTCAAAAGTTAATATTCTAACTATTAGAGTGATTACCCAACCCCAATTGAAGGATTCCTAAAATTCATTCCCACGCCCACGTTCCCGAATTTCTGAAATTTTCAAAGAAAGTTGTTACCAATAACTTCACAAATTCAAATATATAATTTTCACTCAATTCCATAACAATTTTCGTGGTTAAATCCCATTTTTATCAAAACCTAAGTTTTTCATCTAAACCCATAATTTTTATAATTTTACATGTTAAAATCAACCCATAATCTATGTATTTAACTCACATTGTATAGAAATTACTTACCTCAAAGTACTAGGTGAAAACCCTTCTCTAAGAGCTCCAAAATCGCACAAGAGATGAAAGAAAATGAGCCAAAATAGCCTAAGTCCCGCATTAAATGGACCATTCTGCCTCCAGCGATTTCGCACCTGCGGAGGAACGGCCGCTTCTGTGGCTCCGCATCTGTGGAAAATCATCGCAGATGTGGCCCTTTCCCAGTTGGCCTTCTTCTGCATCTACGGACAGTTGGCCCGCTTCTGCGGAACTGCTTCTGCAACGCGAGTGTCGCTCTTGCAGCTTTGGCCGCTTCTATCGCACCTGCGCATTCGCAAGTGCGTGCCGTGTTCCGCATCTGCGATTTCTAGGCTACCCATGTTGGGCTGCTTCTGCGGATGCTGACTCGCTTCTTCGAGCTCGTACCTGCAGCTGGCCCTCCGCAGGTGCAATTGCACCAGAAGCTGGGTGCTTCAGCTATTCACCCAAGGCTAAATGACCTCCGCGCATCGTCCGAATGGCATCCGGGACTCCCGAGGCCCCGTCTAAACATACCAACAAGTTTGAAATCATAAAATGGACTCGCTCACTCCCTCAGAACACGTAAAACAACATTAAAACTAAGAGTTGCAACCCAAAACCAATAGAATTAACTTATGAACTTTAAATTCTTCCAACTTACTCCGAAAAGCACCGAAACATACTTAAACTACTCGGAATGACTTCAAATTTTGCGTGCAAGTCTTAAATCACCATACGGAACTATTCTCAGGCTCGGAATCCTAATTGGACCTCGATAACATCAAATCCTACTTCAAGCCAAATTTAAAGGACTTTAAAACCTTCAAGGTGCCAACTTCTAATATTAAGTGCCGAAATGCTCCCGGTTCATCCAAAACCTGATCCGAACATACGCCCAAGTCCAAAATCATCATACGAACCTATTGGAACCATCAAATCCCGGTTCCGAGGTTGTTTACTAAAAATATTGACTCAAGTCAAACTTAGCCATTTTTAACCAACCTTAAGAAACTAAGTGTTCCGATTTCAACCCATACCCTCCCAAATCCTGAACTAACCATCCCCGCTAGTAAGAAAATAATAAAAACACATACGAGGAGTCTTATTTAGGGTAACGGAGATCTAGAAAGCAAAACGACCGGTTAGGTCGTTACATTCTCCACCTCTTAAACAAATATTCGTTCTCGAACGTGTCTAGAATCATACCTAGATTGCTGAATAAGTGTGGACATCTGCTTCGCCTGTCCTTCTTGGCCTCCCAAGTTGTCTCCTCGACTGGTTGGCCCCTCCACTAAACTTTTACCGCAGAAATCTTCTTGGATCTTAACTGGCGAACCTGCCTATCAACAACGGCAACTGGCTCCTCCTCATAACCCAGGCTCTTATCCAGTTGAACCGTGCTGAAGTCTAACACATGTGACCTATCGGCATGATAGCTCCGGAGCATAGACACGTGGAAAACCGGATGAACTCCTGATAGACTTGGAGGCAAAGAAAGCTCATAAGCAACCTCCCCAACTAGTCTCAACACCTCAAACGGGCCTATAAATCTTGGTCTCAACTTGTCCTTCTTCCCGAACCTCGTGATTCCCTTCATCGGCGAGCCTTGCAAGAGAACCTTCTTGCCCACCATAAATGATAAATCACATACCTTCTGATCCGCGTAACTCTTCTGTCTGGACTGTGCTATGCGAAGTCGCTCCCGAATCAACTTTACCTTTTCCAAGGCATCCGTCACCAAATCAGTACCATATAACATAGCCTCGCCGGGCTCAAACTATCCGACGGGAGAACGACATCGCCGACCATATAAAGCCTCAAATGGAGCCATATCGATGCTAGACTAATAACTGTTGTTGTAAGCAAACTTGGCCAAAGGCAAGAATCGATCCCACTGCCCAAAAAAGTCAATCACACGTGCTCTGAGCATATCCTCCAAGATCTGAATTATCAGCTCCGACTGCCCGTCGGTCTGCTGGTGAAAGGCTATGCTGAGCTCTACACGGGTCTTCAACTCACTCTGTACTGCTCTCCAAAAATGCCAAGTAAACTGAGGGCCTCTATCTGATATGATGGAAACAGGCACACCATGCAATCGAACAATCTCCTAAATATAAATCTGGGCCAACCTATCTGAAGAATACGTGGTCACGACCAGAATGAAGTGTGCCGACTTGGTCAACCTGTCAATAATGACCCAAACTGCATCAAACTTCCGCAAGGTCCGCGGCAACCCAACTATGAAGTCCATAGTAATGCGCTCCCATTTTCACTCGGGTATAGTCATCTACTGAAGTAGACAACCTGGCCTCTGATACTCATACTTAACTTGCTGGCAATTAAGGCACCTCGCTACATACTCAACTATGTCATTCTTCATCCGCCGCCACTAATAATGCTGTCTCAGGTTGCAATAAAGAATGGTAATATCATAATCTTTTAGTAACTCGAGCCACTTGCGCTGCCTCAAATTGAGATCCTTCTGCTTGAATAAATGCTGCAAGCTGTGATGATCGGTGTAAACCTCACAGGACACCCCATAAAGATAATGCCTCTAGATCTTAAGTGCATGAACAATCGCAGCCAACTCCAAATTATGTACAGGGTAATTCTTCTCGTGGGGCTTCAGCTGACGTTGAAGCATATGCAATAACTCGCCCCTCCTGCATCAATACACAACCAAAACAAACGCGCGAAGCATCGCAATACACATTATACATCCCTAAACCGGAAGGCAACACTAACACCGATGCTGAAGTCAATGCGGTCTTGAGCTTCTAAAAGCTGGCCTCGCAATCATCGGACCATCGAAATGGAGCACCCTTCCGGGTCAATCTAGTCAAAGGTGTTAAAATAGATGAGAAATCCTCCATAAACTGACGATAATAACCTACTAACCCCAGGAAGCTCCTGATCTCAGTCGTTGTGGTAGGACGAGGCCAACTCGGAATTGACTCGATCTTCTTGGGGTCTATGTTAATACCCTCGCCTGATACAACATGCCCTAAGAGTGCAACGAAATCCAACCATAACTCACACTTGGAGAACTTAGTATATAGTTTCTGTTCCCGCAAGGTCTGAAGCACTACTCTCAAATGCTGCTCGTGCTCCTCCATGCTATGTGAGTAGATCAAAATGTCATCAATGAAGACAATGAAAAACGAATCAATATAAGGCTTGATCACCCGGTTCATCAAATACATAAAAGTCGTCGGGGCGTTAGTCAAGCCAAATGACATCACTAGAAACTCATAATGGCCATATCTAGTTTGGAAAGCCATCTTCGGAACATCGGAATCCCGAATCTTCAACTGATGGTACGCCGATCTCAAGTCAATCTTAGAGAACACCCTACAACTGGTCAAACAAATCATGAATATGTAGCAACAAGTACTTGTTCTTAATGGTAACTTTGTTCAACTGGCGGTAATCAATGCACATCCGCTTTCAAGTCCTTCAATTCTTTCGGAGCCATGCGGTACGATATAATAGATATAGGCCGGGTACCTAGAGCCAAATCAATACAGAAATCAATATCATGATCGGATGGCATGCCTGGGAGATTAGAAGGGAACACATCGGAGAACTCCCTGATTACGGGCACTGAATCAATCGCTGGAGTCTCTATAGTAGTATCCCCAACATAGGCTAGATAAGCCAAGCAACCCTTATCGACCATGTGTTGAGCCATCAGAAAGGAAATAACTCGACTAGATGCACTGACACACGAACCCCTACACTCCAGTCTAGGCAACTCTAGCATCGCCAAGGTAACAGTCTTGGCATGGCAATCAAGGATGACGTAATATGGAGACAACCAATCCATGCCCAGGATGACATCAAAGTCGGTCATATCAAGCAACAAAAGATCCGCCCTAGTCTCATAACCACAAAATGTAATGATGTAGGACCGATAGATCCGATCCACAACAACAGAATCGCCCACTAGTGTGGACACATAAACAGGAGTACCCAAGGACTCACGAGGAACACCCAAGTAATGAACAAATAGAGATAAAACATATGAATATGTAGACCATGGATCAAATAGTACTGAAGCATCCCTACTGCAGATAGAAATAGTACCTATAATCACGGCATCTGAGGACACTGCATCTTGTCTGGCTGGGAAGGCACAAAATCTGGCTGGAGCACTTCCTGACTGGCCTCTACCTTTAGGACGAACCCTACCCACCTGCCCTTCACCTCTGGGCGCCCGGACGGCTAATGGGCAACTGCTGCTGGAATTATAAGCTGCTGACTTTGCTGCACTGCCTTGCCCCGAAGCCTGGGGCCGAACCTCCGCACATGAATAATGTCCCCGTACTCGAAACAACCTCTCGGTACGGTGGACTGTTGACATGGAGTCTGACCCTGATGGCCCGAATACCCATTGGAGGATCCCTGAATAGCTGACGGGTGGGTAAGAACTCTCTGGCATGGCGCTAAAATAAGGTCGCACTGGAGCACCCCGAGGAGGTGGCGTTGCTAGATATATGGTCCTGCTAGACTGAACCCTCACAAACTGACCCCTTCCCCCAGCCGGGGTACCACTGAACTCTCCAGAATATCGAAACTTCTTATCCCTCATCGCTTGCTCTCAGTTTCACTGACAGACACCCTCGATCCTCCGAGCTATCTCCACAACTAGCCCGTAAGAAGTCCCCATATCCACCTCCGAGCCATGTTGGCCTCGATACCAGAGTGTAACCCAACAACAAACCTCTGCACTCTCTCTACATTGGAAGGAAGTATCATAAGTGCATGGCGATACAACTCAGAGAATCTTGCCTCGTAGTCGGTCACCGACATCTTGCCCTACTGGAGCTGCTCGAACTGAAACCGCAACTCTGTCACGCCCCGAACCTAGGAGCGAGACAAGCACCCGGTGCCTCACCTAACCTGGCGTACCAAATTGCGACTAAGGGACTCTGAACATATAATGTCATACTTTGGCCATGGGGCCACTTTACGGTACAATTTGCGAAGCAAAATATAAAACCGAATGGAAACTAGCGCTAACTAAACATCAATATAAAGCTAGGACGACAAGGACATCATAGCTACTACAGCTGACAAACCACCAAATTATACATACCAGGCCTACAAACCCAACATACTGCACTAACCAACAGGATATGCCTACAAGCCTCTACTGATAGATGTACTGTGATCGGAACAGGGCCCCGACCTACCCATAACATATATACAGATATACATAAGATGTACACAAAACTCTAGTCCTGGCAACTCCGAAAGACGTGGAGCTTACCGATCAGGCGGAACTCGGGAAACACCTACTGAGGAGGTCTACCCGTCTGTCTGTTTGAACCTGCACGCATGAAATGCAGCGCTCCCAGAAAAGGGACGTCAGTATGAAATAATGTACCGAGTATGTAAGGCAATAAAATAACTGAAAGCTGAAACTGAACTGATAATATGATAACTGAAATTAACTGGGAGTCAAAGATGATCTGGCGATACACTTACCTGCTGATACTGAATCAACTCTCTTAATATAGTAAGTAAAATAAATGTCCGGCCCTATAAGGCTCAGAACGTGTAACTGCTCCGCCATAGTATGCTCTCCCATAGGCGCACGACCATACTAGGCTCTGTATCTTGGCCATTCTGGGCTCGCTCATAGGCGCTCGGCCACAGTAGGCTTGGTATATAACTTACCATCTGATCAGAGGTCGCCCAATAGGGGCCTGCCCACCGATTATAGCTCGATGGTGATGCAAATACTATAATACTGTATATATATATATATATATAGACCCTCTGCTCTCTTGACTGAATAAAGACAAAACTAAACTGAATATGAAGTCTCGATAAGGAATAATATTGTAACTTATGAGACTAGAATAAT
>AWOL01S0086740.1:0-10049 GCA_000715115.1 Nicotiana otophora
ATTTGGCAAAAGCATTGGTTGAGGCAAATCTTGTGGAGACTTATTCACTTGTTTATTTGCTTGCGAAGTTGACTTTAATTTTACCTGTCGTAACTGTAACGGTAGAAAGAGCATTCTCATCCATGAAGTACATCAAAGATGAATTGCGTAGTAGTATTAGTGATGCATTTTTAAATGATTGTTTAGTTTGTTACTTTGAGAAGGAAGTATTTGTAAATATAAGCAATGGTGCTATTATTGACCGTTTTTAAAATATGAAAGCGCGTCGAGTTCAACTATGAGTGGACAATGTGCTTTTGTTATATTAGTATCAAGTTAATGGTATTTGATAATATTGATGTTTTTATTTTGATGATAAATTATCATAGTCATTTCAAAGAGTTGCACCCGAACTTTATCGCAGGTGATTGGGATACTAAAGATAATGGTGCCCCCGTTATGCTTAAATCCTGGGTCCGCCTCTGATTGTGGCGGGCTTAATTGCCGCAAAAGCTAATAATAAAACAATAGTAGCAACGTAGCAGGGGTGGATACATATATTCATATTGATCCAAACCTTGGAGGACAATTTTCACCAAAATTATGTGTAAAATAAAACTAAAAATCTTGAATTTGGATAGATTATTTTTTAATATATTACATTTGGATAAAAATGTTGAACTTTTCGGTACAAAAAAAAAAGGGAACCTTGTCCCTAAAAATTGGGGGGTAAAAATAAAGAAAGCATAATTCACTTTGACAATACAATATTAAGTGGGAACGATTTTTGTGAAACTCTAACATCATCTTGAAAGAACTCGCAAAAACTAAAACGAAGTAAACATCAGAATAATTTCATGCAAACAGACTCGTTAACATAAATAGATTGCAAGCTTCATATTCACAGTTAACCATCCACTATATATAGATGAACACACTCTAATAAACACAATTCCTATATACAATAAAGAACAAGATGGAAAAAGTCCAACGACGAACCCACTCCCGCCACCCTAGCTCCGCCCTGTTGATACCTGGATAGAAGAGCTTGTAGAGATTGCGAATGTGGCCAGCAGCAAATACTGAGTTGCTATTGAAAATATGGAGTTCAAAAGAGTGAAAAATTGAAAAAATACGTGTTGGAAAAAATAATAATCCCGCCCAGAAATAATATCCACGGAAAATAATAATAACACATGATAGTAACAACGATACCAACTCTTTTAACGAGGTAAATACAATACTCGAGCGGAGCAATATTACCACTATAATATTACAACTTAGTAGTGTCAAGAGACTACTACAATTTTGAAAGAAATAATACTCTTTATTTAAAATACCTTACTACAATATTACTGACACTCACTATTTATCTCACAGACTATAATATGCGGATTACTCTCTCCAATTTCTATTGCTTCTCTTTGTTTTGGTATGTTTTTCAAATGAAGGAATACTTCCTTATTTATAGAGGTGAAGAACCTCTCAAAGATGTCATGGGTGACATCAAACAATAGTAAATCAAACTTGTCAACCTTCCCTTTTTGACTTTCCTTGCCACACAAATATTTGTTTGACAAACTTAGATTTGGACGGTGCAGACTTTGCCAAAGGAAGTCGTCTTCCTTTCACATGGGATGCACTTATCAAATCTCCTCCTTAATTTTGATTTTTCTTCTTCATTCCAAGTCTTCATCTCAATCTCTAAAAATCTTTAAATTTGAGAGGTTTTGTAAAAATGTCCGCAACTTGATCATGAGACTTCACATATTTGAGTTCTACCTCCTTCTTAGCAATGCATTCTCTGATAAAGTGATACTATATGTCTATTTGCTTGCTTCGATCATGATACACCGGATTCTTGGCAAGTGCCTGTGCAGATTTGTTGTAAATACAAATCTCTGTAGCTTCAATTTGTGGTAAATTGAGCTCCTTCAACAATCTTCTCCGCCAAATAGCATTATATGTACAAGATGTTGTTGCTATATATTCAGCTTCACAAGTCGAGAGAGTAACAATGGATTGTTTCTTTGAACTCCAAGAAATAACAGAATCACCCAAGAAAAATACAAAGCCAGTTGTGTTTTTCTATCATCAATATCTCCCGCATAATCACTATCACAAAATCCCATAAGATTGAAATCACTAGATAAAGAATAAAATAACCTAAAGTCAATCGTACCTTTTAGGTAACGAAGAATCTTGTAGTGACTTTCAAATAAGTGAAGGTAGGAGCTTCCCATGAAACGACTTACTACTCCAACTGCAAAGAGTATATCTGGCCTGTTATAAGTCAAGTACCTCAAACATCCCACAAGACTTTTGAAAAATATGGGATCCACTTTTTCTCCTCCATCAAACTTGGATAATTTTGTCCCACTTTCCATCGATGTGTTCACGGGGTTGCAATCGAGCATGTTGAACTTCTTCAATATCTCTTTTGTATAGCTTTCTTGAGAGATAAAAATTTCATCCTCCAGCTGCTTCACTTCTAGGTCCAAGTAGTATGCCTTACATTTGTCATCTCGAACTCACGGGACATATCTTTCTTAAAAGCTTCAAACAAACTTGGGTTATTACCCGTGAAAATAAGATCATCAACATAAAGACAAACAAGCAAGATATCTCCATTAGTATGAACTTTAAGGTAAAAAGCATATTCATGGAGACAACGAGTAAACTCATTTTCTTGAAAATACTTATCGATGCAACTATTCCATGCTCGCGGGGCTTGCTTCAATCCATATAAAGCTTTGTTCAACTTCAACATTTTATCTTCATGATTTTTGACCACGAAGCCCAATGGTTATTTAACATAAACTTCTCTTTCAAGATAGCCATTCAAGAAGGCTAGCTTGATGTCTAGTTGATGGATCTTCCACTTCATTTGCGCCGCCAAAGTGATCAGCAAACGAATTATCTCCATGCGGGCAACAAGTGCATAGACTTCTTCATAGTCAATGCCTTGACTTTGCTTGTAGCCTTTAGCCATAAGTCGTGCCTTGTATCTCTCCACATCTCCATCAGCATTCTTAGTTGTCTTGTATACCCATTTTACTCCAATTGCGCGATAACCCTTGGGAAGAGTTGTTAACTCCCAAGTGTTGTTCTTCTCTATTGACTCGATCTCCTCCTCCATAGCTTGTCTCCACCTTTTATCTGTAACAGCTTCATCAAAGTTCATTGGTTCACTATCAACAAAGAGACAATATAAATAAATCAAAATTAGTAACTTCTTTCATGCCATCATAGAGCTCTTGAATACTCCTTGTTCTTTATAGTTGCCCATTTGAACTTTGTTGAGAAAAAGGAGATGTAACATTGGTTGGAGAATGAGGTGGAGTTGTATCCTGCACAAGCTCCACGGTCTCTAGTTCTCATTCATCACCAAAGTATGGAAGAAAATTCATATGAATTTTTATACGGATCGGGGCTGCCCTCATGCAGCAGGCCTTATAGGCTTATTTATTATACGGATCGAGACTGCCCGCCTGCAGTAGGCCATATCGACTTTATATTACACATGGGCTGAAGGAGCCCCTCCGGAGTCTGTACACACCCCCAGTGAGCGTAGATGATGATATATTCGGGATGAACTTCCAAGGGCATGGACTTACCTTACTTATTTATATTGTGATGAATTTTTTCTGGATATGGATCTTGTCTGTATCATTTATATTTGGGGATATATTACCCCAGGACTGGATTGGCCTTGTACGGTACTGAGTGACTGACTGTTAGTCGATGTGTATATATATACAGGATGGAATATCCCTGGGCTAGATTGGCCATAAACAGTACTGAGTGACTGAATGATTAGTGACCAGTAGTGAATGAGGTCTTTCCACTGAGATGTCATATTCCTCATATCATGCAGAATTGACCTATTTTGTTAGTACTGAGTTTAACTGTTGAACTTGAAGGCATGCCTACATTTCTGTACCATTATTTATGTATTGGACTATACCAGCGGAGCTCGTCACTACTTTTAGCTCAGAGATTAGTCTTGTTACTTATTGAGTTAGTTGTACTCATACTACATGTTGTACCTCGTGTGCAGATCCAGGTGCTTTCGGACACGGCGACTGTTAGATCTCAGAGTGCTATCCGTTGGAGACTATCAAGGTAGCTGTTTGGCATCCGTTGACCTTGTCTCTCTTTCCTTCAGTTAGTGTATTGTTCTATACTTTCAGACAATGGCTTTTTATCAGTCAGACATTGTATTCATATTAGATGCTCATGTACTCAGTGACACCGGATTTGGGAGTGATATATTTGAAATTTTGAGATTTCTTACACTAAATTAATTATTTCATTTTCAAATTTAAAAATAATGGTGGTTTATTAGAATTTTTAGCTTGCCTAGTATTGACATAGGCGCCATCACGAAAGGTGAGATTTTGGATCGTGACACCTGTATTGGTGCATCATGTAGTGATTGATACTGTGTTCGTATTTTGAAAACATGCCTGGTGGAGAATTCTGAATGTTGGAAATTTGGCTATAAGGCTTATTTGACTAAATAAAAGGGAGGATCTTTAGACTGGCTCAAACTAATGTATCCAACCAGAATGTGGTGGCACGGGTAGGTGCACATGGTATTATATAGTGATTTTGGAGATATCCAGAGCAGTCCTTAGCACGTTCGAGGACGAACGCATGTTTAAGTGGGAGAGAATGTAATGACCCGACCGGTCGTTTTGAGCCCTAACACGTCATTCTGCGGTTTGAGGCCTTGAGAAGCTTCACTTCAGGTATTGCAACTTGCATGTATGGTCGAAATTTAATTTTGGAAAGTTCGTAGTTGATTTGGACAAAAAATCCTCATTTCGGATGCTTTAAGTTGGAAGAATTGACTAAGGTTGGACTTTTGAGTAAACGACCTCGAAATCGAGACTTGAAGTTTCCAACAGGTTCGTATGATGATTTTGAACTTGGGCGTATGTCCGGATCGAGTTTTGGATGACCGAGAGCGTTTCTATGCCTATTATGGAAGTTGACATTTTTGGAAGGATTTCATAAATTTGAGTTGAAGTGCATTCAATGTTATCAATGTCCGTATGGGATTCCGAGCCTTGGAATAGCTCCGTATGGTTATTCTGGTCAAAGTTGGGTCTTGTGCGAACTCACTTGAGACTTTAGTCTTATGAAATTTCCAACTTCTACATTTGATGCCGAAACCTATCGAATCAAGTCCGATTGACCTCAAATTTTGCACACAAGTCATAAATGACATAATGAAGCTATTCCAATTTCCAGAATCGGATTCCGACCTCGATATCAAAAAGTCAACCCCCCTGATCAAACTTTCCAAAAATTCAACTTTCGACATTTCAAGCCTAATTGCACTACGGACCTCCAAATAATTTGTTTTTCCGGACACACTCCTAAATCCAAAATCACCATATAGAGCTATTGAAATCATAAAAATTCAAATCCGAGGTCGTTTACTCATAAGTCAATATCTGGTAAACTATTTCAACTTAAGCTTCCAACATGAAAGTTCATTCTTTCAAGCTAACTCCGAAATACCTTAAAACCAAAATCGATAATTTACACAAGTCATAATACCTCGTAGGAAGTTATTCAAGACTTCAAATAGTTTAAAGGAGCGTAAATGCTCAAAACGGCCGGTCGGGTCGTTACAATCTCCCCCACTTAAACATTCGTTCGTCCTTGAACGTGCCAGGAGTTGTTTCCAAGCCACTACATCACTATTCCATCTTACCACGCACGTACCCGGGGGTGATCTCATGTCACCCTATTCTATATAGGCCTGACCACACAACATAACTGAAAATTATTAATTTAACCTTAGCCCAAAAACCATGGAGCCAAATTTCTAACATCCATAATTCTTTTCAATACCCGAATCTCACATCTACACACTGTATAAGTATGAACAAGCTGTATCCAGCCATAACCATGGTCCCAGATGTAATCACTTTCTATGCCGACCTTCAATATTATCCTCCCAATATACCGGAATCCAATCTGATAGTATCCATTCTAGGTCCAATGACCTTATATTATTAAACACAACTATCCTATTGACATGCCACACTAATACAACTTAATCCACAACTGCGCAACTTTGTGCCAAAAAATGAAAAATGTCTCAAAGTAGAGAACAATATTGTAAGTTCAACAAGCACCACCACAACTGTAATGCTATAATCTCATTATACATTGTACAATCGATACACACAAGTTTAATAACAGTAACCAGCTCTTTTAGAGCTCACATTAACATCACTCGCACGGACAACTCACGTGCTATCGTATCAATATCTGAACCCACACGGACAACTCACGTGCCAAAAATATAAGTATATGGATCCGCACGAACAACTCACATGCCAATAACGTAATCCGCCAGGCATGGTCACAGGCCTCCAGTCCAAGCATATCATAGAGGAGCAATCAAATAAGTACACATGTATGTGATAAATGAAATAAGATTCACATGCTCCTAGACTGGTATAAATAACACGCCATAGCGTAAGCATGTGCAAAGTCTGGTGTCACACTTCAAATTGGCAAGTTAACGCTTAACGCAAAAATAGTAACTACCCCATTTATTCAGGGGAATTAACCTCTTTGAAATCTCAAATGTAGCCCAGATAGTTCTCAACAAATGTATGAACACAAGAAATGTTATAACTTTACGCTTAACATTCAACTCTAGGCATATCATAGCCTAAGCATTCTTTCGAGTATGAGTACTTGCCCTGATGCCCGCACATTGGCTCAAACCTCACATATATGCACACTTATAGCGCGTAGCTATCACAAATAATTAACGCAACTAGTGCCTCCACTGAGTAAAGATAAAATACTCACCTCAAACAGGTCGCAACCTGAAATAATATACTTCTGAGAATTCCCAGTCTCCAAATTCATCAAACACATGAATCACCGTAACTGATCCCAACTCCAACACTAGAATGACTAACACGTCTTCCTTTCACGATCTTCGCATGAGGAATACTTTTATAATTCTTTCGTGCCACATAGAAATAATTTGAATATTAGCAGTCTATAACCCGGGTGGGTACTGCAATATCGATGAACATCCATAAGTCAAAACACAGTGCGCCTTCTAAAATGCGCACCCTTCTCAGGGATCCTCGGGCAGTTATAACATTCCTCTAAATATCTGAAACTGACCATTCTGTCCAAAATTCGTGATCTTTCTTTCAAGAATGAACTGCCACCTTATGAGTGTGAATCTAAATCTGGCCCAACACGCCACATCTACCATGTGAAAGGCACAAGAATCTCATTATCAACTCTGAGTCACCGGCAAATTACATACTCGGTTAGTTAGAAACCTTTCTCTCGCTTCCTTCCAAGAGGAAATCACAATATACAACACGTTTCCCACACCAGTAGAAAATATCCGGTTCAAACCGTCAAGAACACTTTGAAATCCATATGCACATAAGTAAGCTATTAGAACTAAATTCCTCTAACTCGACCAAACCACGTAGGTCACCAAAACCCAAGAATATTGATACCAAAACATCTGTAGAGTCTCTCCACATCTTAATTACCCTTATAAATACCACAACCGAAACACCCACTCTGAAAATACCTTATTTGAGTCTAAGGCTGTTTCGTTCACCTTCTTGATACCGAAATATAAAATCCCTAATGATATACAAAAATGGCACAAGTTTCGACACCATCCAACTTAAATCTCATATTTTAGCCATAATCAAATCCGCCAAAAATTCTCAATTGTTACATATTAATGTTAAATCCATTGGAACGTTCTCAGGAGTTATCCACTCTGCTCAAATATCAATTACACCGCCCAAACGGGCCGAAAGACACATGCCCCATTAGCACAACAACACCTAAAGAAGTACCCCAGCCTTAACACCACCAATCAAATTCATACTCCATACGCACTACATCCTTCACAAATAACAACTCACTCATTCCATGATTTTCATATATTCATAAGTGCAATATAACTCGTATCCATGAATTTCCTTATTCGAGTCACCCTCGATCTCAACCTCTGCAAGTCATAACTAACCCACAAGTATGTCTCAGACCAAAACTAAATTTTAAACATATAACCATGAATTGAATTATCAATAGCAGACTCCCCCACTTGGCTCAAAGACATAGAACAAAACACTCGATAATTCAAAATACCCATACTTTATTACTGCCATAATACTGCAGTTAGTTCAACGAATATTCTTCTCAAGCTTATGCAACACCCACCATAAACTACCCCAATCATCCTCTAAGTTCACATTTATTCTCGCGACAATCAGGTCAACTTTCTTAACCAGATTCAAATTCAAGTCTCAACACATACGCCCTGCTGGCAGAAAAGAAACTCTCTATTCATATTGTAAGGAACACACCTACATAGATTACTCCGCATGAGATAACCCACCTGCTTAGTCTCAAATTGGCATCTTGTTATACCCTTTCACAACCACAATTACTACGCAATCACTTAATCTTTCTAAGTCCAAACTCATTAACAAGACATGAGAATTTAATTTGTCCTATAATTTAACTGAAAGATCCTTCAGAACATTTATACTCGGGACTGTACGTCACATCAAAACAAAAATCAAGCACCTAATGGCCCTTTTTACATTTCAAGGAAATTCTTCTCGTCACATTCAAATCGTTTTAACATATTCCGAAGTTACATCATTCTCATCACAAAGACATTCTACCGCTCATCGATCCACAAATTCCACTCGTAGGGACATTATCGAACATATGAGTCCAAATGTACATGTTACAACTAAAGCTACCGAGCCTAAGCTGCGGTCTAAACCTGGCCTCAAGTCTTCAGGAATGGCCCATCACCGAAACACAGAATACACATCTTGAACCTTATTCATAGAATCACAAGCCGGCGATGCACAACTTATACCGAGCGCTCATATGCGCATACGAAATGCGTGGACGGAATTCAAAGAGTTATGTTTCAAGCCGAATCAATTCCGCACGATAGAGTACAAGAAAGCTGAATCAATTCCGCAAGATAAAACGCCACTGTCTGAAAGTATAGAACAGTACAATAACTGAAGGAAAGAGAGACAAGGTCAGCGGACGCCAAACAACTACCTTGATAGTCTCCAACTGATAGTAATCTTAAATCTAACAATCTCCGTGTCTGAAAGCACCTGGATCTGCGCACGAGGTGTAGAGTGTAGTATGAGTACAACTAACTCAATAAGTAACAAGACTAACATATGGGCTGAAAGAAATGATGAGCTCTACAGGTACAACAACAACAACAACAACAACCCAGTAAAATCCCACTAATTGGGTCTGGGGAGGGTAGTGTGTATGCTGACCTTACCCCTACCCCGAAGGAGTAGAGAGGCTGTTTCCGAAAGACCCTCGGCTCAAAAAATAAAAAGACAAAATGACAAAAAGGAAACAATATTAGTATCACAACAACAATCATAGGATAAATAGGAACACCATGAAATCCAGAAGAAAGATGCAAAGCAAAGGGAGACAATATTAGTAAATATTAGTATCACCACAACAATCATAAGAAAAATAGGAACACCATGAAATCTAGAAGAAAGATGCAAAGCAAAAGCGATAGCTAGTAAATAGGACATGCACTGAAAAGCGAAATAGTAATCCACAACATTGCCAATAGCTATCTTAGACAAACACCCTACATGGCTAGTCCCACAATGGTACGAAGTAAGGCACGACTCAAGTACTGAAGAGCTCCACAGGTACAGTCCAGTAAAAATAATGGTACAAAAATATAGGCATGCTTTCAAGTTCAACAGTAAACTCAACACAAGTGAAATAGATCAATACTGCATATGAGGCATATGACATCTCAGTAGAAAGACCTCAAGTAAATACTGGTCACAAACTATCCGGTCACTTGGTGTTGTTTATGGACAATCCAGCCCAGGGGTATTCCAACCCGTATATATATGCACATCGATTGACAATCAGTCACTCAATACCGTATAAGGCCAATTCAGCCCTGTGATAATTTATCCCTAAATATAAATGATACTGACAAGATCCATGTCCACATAACTCATTACAAT
>AWOL01S0086746.1:0-10939 GCA_000715115.1 Nicotiana otophora
CTCTGCGGGCTGCATAATGGCCGCAGAAGTGAGGCAGAAGAGGGTCAGCTTGGATGCAATTATATGGTCGACTGTGCGACCGCATAACTATTTTGCGGTTCATTATGCTACCACAGAACAGTTATGCGAACCGCATAGTGACCACAGACACAGGCAGATTTTTGGTCATTTTGGTCAGGAATTATGCGACCGATATGCGGTCCGCATATTGATTATGCGATCGCAGAACCTGTTCCGGAGCTTCATTTTTGGGCTTTTAAAACCCGACCCTATTTCGTTAAATACACTCTTTGGATTATTTTTTAGCTATAATCTAACATTTTAGACTAATAGAGAGTGCCCTAGACTCTAGAGTGAGAAGGTGTTCTTAAATAATTGTTCTTCAATTCTTGCTCAAGTTTTGAAAGATTAAGAAGGGAAACTCACTAGGTCTTCATCCTAGAATTGAAGTTGCTAAGAATTCCGGATCATTTAGAGTGTAAGGAATCTCAAGTGAGGTATGTTGGCTAAACTCTTCTTTAAGAATTGGAATTCCCATTATCCTTGTAAGTTCCAAGATGTTGATTTCAAATCGAGTATTCCGACAAGTTTTATGATAAAGATATATGTTCAATTCGTGTTTCAAATGCTCTTATCATATTGTATTATAAATTGAGGATGTGTTCCAAACTATGGATTATGTATCCACATATTATAATTTCAAGTCGTGATTTATGTGAAGGTTATTATGCCAGGATGTGTAGAGATTGTGATTGTGATACATTTCCACCCGCATACATTGGGGTGAGGCGGCATAGCCGCTTTGTGTTGGTATTGGAATCGTTGATGCATTTCCACCCGCATACATTGGATTAGGCGGTATAGCCGCTTTGTATAGGTTCTTGGTACTATGGTTATACATCCACCCGCATACATTGGAGTGAGGCAGCCGGGCCGCTTGAGTAGAGTTGTGGTATTGTACTTACACCTCCAACTGTATTCATCGGGTGAGGCGGCAGGGCCGCTTTATGTGAAGATGGTTACATAGGATCTCATCTTAGATCCTATAAATGTTATTGATAGCTCTTAGTAAGCTTGCTCCAGTTTAAAATGGTTATCTATATTATTCTATTTCCGACTTGATTCATCATATTCATATTGTATTTCTGAATTCTTAAATTGGTGTTTGGTTTTTATACTAGTACTATTTAACAGTACTAACATCCCTTTTGACGGAGGTGCTACATCTTTAAATAGATGCAGGTGGTTCCATGGCAGGAGATATTGATCAGTGATAGCAGTACACCTTCTTTCCAGCTGACTTGGTGAGCCCCACTTCATCCTGGGGTCATGTATCTTTTGTTCTTGTGTATTCTGTTTAAGGTATAGCCGAGGACTTGTTGCCAGCATTTTTATTGTACTCTTCCTTATCTATAGAGACTTCGTAGACATAGTGTGGGTAGTGTATTGGTGCTGGAAAAGACAAACTATGTTATGTTGTGGTTGTATTACTTGTCCTATTTGAGACTTTAAAAATGATGAAAACTATTGGTAATGAATTGGTATTGTAGACATGATCACGTTTTTGTCTAATTAATGAAAGCATGTATTATCTTCATTCATGGATGAGTTTGGGTAGAAGAAAATCTAACAGGATTGCTCAGTCGGGTTCACTCGGTTGAGCGTCAGTCGCGCTCCTCGGTTTTGGGGCGTGACAACTACGCTATCTGAGCCTAAGGTTTTAAAGTATCCTAGGATGTCTCGGAGTCGTGTCTAGTAGAGTACTTATTATCGGTGTGTTGTTGACCACTTCTATAATTAGGATGCTACATGGGCATTTAGGAATAATACCCTTCTTTCATGTTCTTGATCGTGCGATAAAGCTGGTTGTAAGATTGTTCCTCCTTTAACTCCTAAGTTGCTCTAATTTTTAGTACATTGCACCTAAGAAGAAGGAAAGAACTGGCCAAAGAGCCAATGTCACCCCAGGAGTGACAGTTGATACTATAATTGATGATGCAGGTAAGCACCCGAGGAGTGAGAATATTCCTCCAGTTACTACAACTGATCAGACCGCACTTGTCCCTACACCTACTGAGGGTGCAACGGTCCCTCCAATTGATATTCCAGTTCCATCTCCAACTCCAGCTTTCGATTCTGGTGTGTCTGATGTTGATCTTATGGGAGACATACAAATGTTGACACAGATAGTGGCTTCTCAGGCCCAGAGATCAAGTGTTGGGCCTACTTCTTCCAGTCATCCAGGGGAACCTGCTAGTTTCAGGGTGAACAAGTTTCTTCAGTTAGAGCCTCCAGTGTTTACGGGTACTGATCCCGAGGAGGACCCCCAGGACTTCATTGATGAGATGCACAAGACTCTTCGGGTTATGCATGCTACAGATATGGAGGGAGTGGAATTGGCCACATACCACCTGAAAGGGGTGGCCTATTCTTGGTTTGAGTTGTGGGAGGAATCCCGTGAAGAGGGAAGCCCTCCGGCAAGGTGGGGTGAATTCATAGATGCCTTTATGGATCATTTCTTGCCTTCCGAAACTAAGGCAGCCTGTGTCGTTGAGTTTGAAAGCCTGAAGCAGGGTAGTATGAATATGTGGGAGTATCATATGGAGTTTGCGCGCCTATCCAAGTATGCTATTCACATGTTACCCACTATGGAGGCTGTCCAATCTCATGATGTTATGCTCTTATTGATCCCGGTTCCACTTTGTCATATGTCACACCTTATGTTGCTATGGAATTTGGGATAGAATCAGAACAGCTTCATGAGCCATTCTCTGTATCTACTCTGGTTGGTGAGTCTATTTTGGCCGCACGGGTTTATAGGGATTATGTCGTCATGTTGTGTAGTCGGGGTACCATGGCCGATCTCATTGAATTGGGAATGGTTGATTTTGATGTGATAATGGAGATGGACTGGATTTATTCTTAATTTGCCAAGCTTGATTGCCGAACCAGGACTGTTAGGTTTGAATTTCCAAACGAGCCAGTTATTGAGTGGAAGGGTGATAATATAGTGCCGAAGGGTAGGTTTATTTCTTACCTTAAGGCCACAAAAATGATCAACAAGGGGTCTATTTACCATTTGGTCCAAGTTACGCACACCGATGCTGAGGCACCTACACTTGAGTCCGTGACTGTTGTGAATGAATTTTCGGGAGTCTTTCCAGAAGATCTCCCTAGGATCTCACCAGAAAGGGAGATTGATTTTGGGATTGATGTGATGCTAGACATGCATCTTATATCCATTCCGCCCTATATAATGGCACCGGCAGAATTGAAGGAACTAAAGGAGCAGCTGAAGGACTTGTTAGAAAAGGGTTTCATCCAGCCGAGTGTGTCGCCTCGGGGGGGCACTGTTCCTTTTTGTAAGAAATAAAGATGGGTCACTGAGAATATGTATTGACGATCGGCAGCTTAATAAGGTTACAATCAAGAATAAGTACGCACTGCCAAGGATAGATGACTTGTTTGATCAATTGCAAGGTACCAGGTACTTTTTTAAGATTGATTTAAGATCCGAATATCACCAATTGAAGATCAGGGAGCGGGATATTTTGAAAACAGCTTTTAGGACCAGATATTGGAATTTTGAGTTTCTAATGATGTCTTTTGGGCTAACAAATGCCCCAGCGGCTTTCATGGATCTTATGCATCGAGTTTTTAAGCCATTCCTTGACTCCTTTGTGATAGTGTTTATTGATGATATTCTTGTATATTTACGAAGTCGAGAAGACCATGCCGATCATCTCAAGGCAGTTCTGCAAACCCTACATCAGCACCAGTTATATGCAAAGTTTTCAGTGTGAATTTTGGCTTGAATCGGTTATATTCTTGGGTCATGTAGTATCTAGTGAGGGAATTAAGGTAGATCCTCAGAAAATTTCAGTGGTGAAGAATTGGCCGAGGCCTACAACTCCAATAGAGATTCGCAGTCTTACTTGTTGCAACGTGATGAAGTTCTGCAAATCCTCAGGCACAATTTGTTAAAGGCTCAGAACCGTATAAAACTATTGGCAGATAAGTCCTGCACTAATACGACCTTTGATATCGGTGATTGGGTGTACGTCAAGTTAAAACCTTTTAGGTAGACTTCTTTGTGCTTGCAGTGAGATCACAAGATTGGCAGACGTTATTTTGGTCCTTACCAGGTATTCAAACGCATTGGCAATGTTGCCTACTGCCTAGCACTGCCCAAGTCTGCTAAGATCCACTCGGTCTTTCATGTTTCCATGTTGAAAGGATGTGTGGGAACTCCTAATCATCAGGTCACTCCTTTGCTTTTGGGAGATGCCACTGACATTGTGGATCCAGTTGATCCCAACTTTGAGGACAAGGTTGCTTTTGAGGAGGGGAGTATTGTTGTGAATAAAAATAGAGATGACGTGGAATCCACGCAAGTAGAGCACATGGGAATGCCACGCAAGACTTCTAGAATGATCATTCCGCCTAAACGACTTGAGGACTATGTCTGTAAAGGGGGAAATGCTCGTGAAAAGGGATAAAATTGGTTGGGCAGCAATATAAGGCACCACAAAATTGGCATTGCGAAGCAGCGATTTTAGTTGTTATGAATGATTCTATTTCTCTTCCGAGTTCTTTTGTATTCCTCATCTCCTTCTGCTTCCCAGGGGCGGACCCACATGGAGTCAAGAGGGTTCATATGAACCCACTTCGTCGAAAAATAATACTGTGTATGTAGGTATATTTTTTCTATCTTCGAAAGCGTAATGGTATAAAACTTATTTTGAACCCACTTTAAACAAGTAAACCACCTAGCCTGCTGGTAAAGATGGTTCAAATGTGTTCAAATTTTCCACATGGTCCTGGGTTCGAAACCAGTTAGTTGCATATGTCCTCTATTTTTGAGTTTTTAATATATGTCTCTTTTCCCATAAAAACGACGTCGTTTATGTCTTTTTAAAATATCCTCCAATTCTCCAAATCAGAAAACGATCAGAATCTCTAATCCCAAGCCCTATAGTGCCTCTCTCTCTCTCTCAATTTCAAAGAGAATTGCTTCCATAGTCACCACACACCTCCTCTGTTAGCCCCTGCCGAGAAGGTCATCTCCCTCAAAGACAAAGGGCTTCATCTTGGTATCTAACTAAAAGTTCACGTGATCAATAACAATAAGAACCAATTCTAGTTTTCCAATTTCTAGTATTTATTCCTCTTTTGCATAAAGATTTAATCCCAATAAATTTTCTTCACCTCTATGTGCTTTCTTCTCTTTGTTGTAGTTCAATTTAAAAGAACATTGCTTCATAGTCGTCTCCTCCAGTAGACATAAGCCATTGCCGCTTCTCGAATCTCGTTGGATCGCCTCTCTCCGTCTCTCGCCGTCAGCCCGTCAATTGTCACTATCAGGTTTTTCACTTGCTTATATTGCAGATTTTTGTAATTTATGCTTTGGAAAATAATTCAGATTGTTTTAATGGGTTTTGGCTGAGAAACTCAATTTCAATTTGAGATATACCGTGTTAAATATTTTTTTTAATATAATTTTTAATCTTAATGGAAAATGAGGAAAGGTGAGAAATTGATAGTAATAAACTTGCTTATATTGAGAATTAAGCACCTTTCCTCTTTAGTTATGGAAAATCTCAGATTGTTGTTGTTGGTTTTGAGTTAGAAATTCTTTTTCAGTTTGAATATACGTATACGCACACATGATATGTTTTAGGGTGTGTGTACTTTTGATATGGTCATATGGAATGGAAATCAGTNTACATGATATTTGTTTGGGTGTGTGTACTTTTAATATGGTCATATGGAATGGAAATCAGTAATGTTTCCTTGATGCAGTCAAGGACATTTTCCTTGGCTCGTTGTTGAATCAACAGATTTCCCTTTATAAAATAATATTTAGCATGCAATAGCATTTTCTAGGACTGAAGTTCCAAAATCTAGGAAGATCACCTTTGTTGTTATCCATGAATGAAAGTTTCATTGCAATAGTTCTGTAATCTGATGAGTGATCGTTACTTGAGTTGTCTTCGACCATGTTATTTCTTCTAGTTTAAATTTAAGGTTAAATATATACAAAATTATTCTTCTAATTCTAATTCTAATTTGGTAATCTAGTTTGTGTTACAATAAAGAGATTTTACCCTCCAGTATCTTCCAAGTTGCCACAACTAAGTTCATCATCTCCAATTGCTACTCCCGTGGAACAAAATTTTAACCAATTAGAAGAGCAACCTCAATCCTCTAAAAGACAAAGACAAGGAATAGATCTTGATTCTTTACCGACTGATCCAAAGGAGAGAATACCCATTATAGATTATCATCCAAATGAGCATGATGAGATTAGAAAAGAATATCTCAGAGGTCCTTACCAACCCCGATATCATAAGTTTCCTCAAAGAGATTTTTCGGGCTTAAAGCGTCGTTTCAATCATAAATGGTTTAATGAATATCGTAATTGGTTGGAGTACAGTGTGATAGAAGATGCAGCTTATTGTCTGTGTTGTTACTTATTTCAAGATGAAGACATTCATCAAGGTGGAGGCGATGTATTTTCAAGTTTAGGATTTAAGAGTTGGCAAAAAAAGAAGAGATTCGATATTCATGTTGGTAAGTCGAGCAGTATTCATAATCATGCAAAAAGGAAATGTGAAGATCTATTAAAACAAAAACAGTCAATTCAAACTTCATTTGATAGGCAATCCAGTCAAACCAAGCTCGAATACAAAATTCGCTTGAAGGCTTCAATTGAGGTTGTGAGACTCCTATTGAATCAAGGATTGGCATTCCGTGGACATCGTGAAGATGAATCATCATTAAACAAGGGTAACTTTCTTGAGATTCTTTCATGGTATGCAGAGAGGTGNTGAGGTTGTGAGACTCCTATTGAATCAAGGATTGTCATTCCGTGGACATCGTGAAGATGAATTATCATTAAACAGGGGTAACTTTCTTGAGATTCTTTCATGGTATGCGGAGAGGTGCGATAAAATCCGTGATCTTGTGCTGAAAAGGCTCCAAAGAATGATCAGTTGACCTCTCATAAAATTCAAAAAGACATTATCATTGCATGTAAAATTGAAACAGTTAAAGTAATTATGGATGATCTAAATGGAGACTTTTTTGCATTTCTAGTTGATGAATCATGTGATGTATCACGCAAAGAGCAATTAGCTATTGTCTTGCAATATGTTAATAGATGTGGATCTGTGGTGGAGCATTTTATTGGGATCGTTCATGTTCGTAATATTAGTGCTTTATATTTAAAGGAAGCAATTGTTGATTACCTTGCTCAACATTCTTTGAGTTTATCTTATGTGCGTGGAAAGTGCTATGATGGAGCAAGCAATATGCAAGGGGATTTACGTGGCCTTAAAACTTTGATTCAACAAGAAAGTAAATCTGCTTATTCCATTCATTGTTTTGCACACCAACTTCAATTGACTCTTGTTGCGGTATCCAAAAAGTGTCTTGAAGTGGGAGAACTTGTATTGTTGGTTTCTAATGTATTGAATATAGTGGGAGGTTCTTTTAAACGTATGGATGATCTTCGAGAATCTCAAGCAGAAAAAGTTCAAGAGGCATTAGACATGGGTGAACTTGAAACTGGTAGGGGTTTGAATCAAGAACTTGGTCTTGCCACAGCTTCCAATAATCGTTAGGGTTCGCACTACAAATCTTTTAAGAACTTTATTTCTATGTTTGGCTCAATTATTGATGTTTTTGATACTATCGTTGTTGATGCCCGAACTTTAGAAGAAAGAGCTAAGGCAAAGGGATATTTAACAATGAAATCGAATGGATGACGAATTCATGAGCGGTTGTTTGGTACCTTATGTAGAAAGAAAAATATTTAACACCATTTCTGATGAGACTATTATGAATACGTTTCAGAAAATGAAAACTCGTAGAGGACAGTTGTAATAATATATTTTATTAATATATATTGTTTTTTGACCTCTTTGTATATTTTCTTCTTTGTATTTTGAACCCGCTTGATAAAATTCCTGGGTCCGCCACTGAAAACCTAGATATATAGCTTCTGCCCAGCATTTTTGCATATGCGGTCACATTGTCGCATCTACGACCTCCGCTTCTACAGAAAATTCTTGCTTTTGTGAAGCCCTCTGAAGACCACACTTCTGCACCTGTGGAGCTTTCCCCGCTTTTGCACACACGTAGGTGCGACAAACAACTCCCGCTTCTGCGCCACACGTTGCTTTTATAGCTAGCCTGACGCTTCTGCGGACGCGTAGATGCACCCTTACTTCCGCTTCAGGTCTTCCTCACCAGATCGCACCTCGCTTCTGCGAAGCCTCTGTCGCTTCTGCAACCATCGCACCTACGCAACCCAGCCGCAGGTGAAATCACACCAGATTTGCCACCAGCAACTTTAGCCAAAAATGATCCAAACAAATCTGAACCTCGTCCGAAACTCACCCGAGCCCCTCGGAACCATGTTCGAACATACCAACAAGTCCCATAACATAATACGGACCTACTCGAGACCTCAAATCACGCATAACAACATCCAAACGGCGAATTGCACCTCAAATGGAACTTAATGAATTTTGAACTTTTCAACTTCCAAAACGCGCGCCGAAACATATCAAATCAGCCTGGAATGAACTCAAATTTTGCACACAAGTCCCAAATGACATAACGGATCTTTTCAAATTCCTGGAACCACAATCCGAATCTGATATCCTCAAAGTCAACTCTCGGTCAAACTTATGAACTTTCCAATCCTTCAAATTTTAAACTTTCGCCAATTAGTAACAAATTCTTCTACGGACATCCAAATGTAAATCCGAGCANATTCTACTTGTTGAAGTGGCAAAGAAACGGTTGCAAAAGTTAAGAGAAGAAGAATGTGATTCACTTATTGATAAGGTGTTTGCATTTTGTGTCAAGTATAATATTTTGATACCAAACTTTGATGACTTCTATGTTAACTCTGGAAGATCTCGACGTAAAGTTGTTGATTATACTATTTTACATCACTATCGTGCTGATATATTTTTTAAGATTATTGATTAGCAAGTTCAAAAACTCAATGTTCGGTTTAATGAGGTGACAACGAACTTGCTTGTTGGAGTAGCTTGCTTAAATCCAGTTGATTCATTTTTCAGTTTTGACATAAACAAGAAATTGATGATGGCTGAATTGTATCCTGACGATTTTTATGAGAATATAATGGTTATGCTCAAGAATCAACTTGAAACTTATATTGTTGATATTCTGTGATGTTGATGAAAGGTTCTCAAATCTACAAGGACTTGTTGATCTTTCTGAAACACTAGTTAAGACAAAGAAGCATTTGATTTATCTATTTGTGTTTCGCCTTGTGAAATTTGCTTTGCTTCTACCAGTTGACACTGCTACAGTTGAAAGAACTTTCTCGGCGATGAAGTTGATCAAGAATGAATTGCGAAATCGAATGGATGATGAATTCATGAGCGGTTGTTTGGTACCTTATGTAGAAAGAAAAATATTTAACGCCATTTCTGATAAGAGTATTATGAATACGTTTCAGGAAATGAAAACTCGTAGAGGACATTTGTAATAATATATTTTATTAATATATAGTTTTTGTTGACCTCTTTGTATATTTATTTTTTTGTATTTTGAACCCGCTTGATAAAAATTCTGGGTCCGCCACTGCTGCTTCCTTGATCATTAGTTACTGTTAGTTCCAGCATTTCATTGTAATTTCTGCATTTGAGATTTCATCTGGCTTTATCTTTGTAATCGAGTTCAAGTTTAATCAATCAACAGTTGTCGTACTAGTTTCTGCTCCTTTGAGTTGCACCCTTATGCTCTTTTGAATTTGTAACACCATACCTCTCTTTACTCCTTTTACTTGAAAGAGAATTTAGGGATTCTTCTTTTGAGTTTAAGAATCTAAAGAGGGATGAAGAAAGATATAAAAGATAACCACAACTAGAAGTTGGCAAACGCAAATCGTCGGAGATGTTGCCGGAGAAAAAAAGTTGATTTTTTTAGAATTGGCAATTGGCCGAACCGGTAGTAAGGATTTGGTTTTTCTGTTTACTGGGTCTGAATTTTCAAATCAAAGAAGACAACCAGCTAAAGCTTTTCTGCTGGCATTTCTCTTTTTAGATCTGGTCTTTGAGTGGTTTCAGATGGGGAATTTCGGAAAAGAAAAGAAAGGGATGTGAGTTCATTTATCCAGTGACTTTGCATTTTTTTGATGGTTTGAAGGTAATGATTATTGGGACGAACTTAGTGCATTGATGCTGATTTTGCTTGTGGTAATGTGAATATGAAATCTAGTTGTTTTGGATAGTGGATTTCAGATTTTTAATATGCAAGTCTAGAGTTTTAGAATTTGTGGGGTATGTTTTTGTCGTTGGGATGGCCATTGATGACAATGAGTAAAGACAAGATAAAAATGGCGAAAAAGAAGTGGTTCTACAAGAGAGGCGGGGTCCACAATTAAAAATATTTGAAGATGTGGCAGCTAAAAAATGTGACGTGTCATATTTGTTATATCAATTGTGGAACACGCTCCGGAAGAGGTATTTACTAATAGTCATCAGTGGCGGAGTCAAGGATCACTTGACTTCGTCGGAAAATTACACTATTTTGCTAGATAAATTTTTTAATTTTATGTATATTTACTATACGTTGACTACCCTTAATTTTTTGATGTATTTAATTATTTATATTTTGACATCCTTTAATAAAAAGTTTGGATCCGCCAAATTAGTCATTCTACGAAACTTGAGTACCTAAATGGGGTAAGTTTATATACCCGGAATGACAAACGGGTACCCTTAGGCCATTTTGCCATATAATATATACTAGTGGAGGGAAGCCCGGGCCCAACGTGAGCAGAACTATATTGTTGTCCCGGCCCAAAATGAGCATAACTATATTGTTGTAATTTTACACTTAATTGATATGTTACCCAAAAAAATGAATAGCTTTGTAGCAACACCTGCTGATACAT